>CM043113.1:50416053-50697953 GCA_023701765.1 Hylyphantes graminicola
ATGGAATGGTAAAGCGACTGTTTTTTCTCATCTCTCACCGTATTGCCCACTTGCTGTACCAAAATTTCATTAACGACTGAAGGACGCCCACTCCGTTGTTCAACATGAACATTCGTGCGGCCTTCTTGAAATGATCTCACCCACTTTCTTACCATTCCATCACTCATAATGTCTTGTCCGTAAACTGCACAGATCTCACGATGAATATCGATTGATTTTAGACCTTTAGCACTAAGAAATCTTATACCGTACTTCACAGTCGGCGGGACTCACGATTATCGGAGACATTTTAAACACTCAGCAGAAAACGTAAAACAATGACAAATCGGATTGCAATATCGTCAGTGAGTAGACAAGAGATGTAGGTAACCAGTGCGCATGCGCAGAACGCCGATCGCAGCGCCGCGCCCTCTGTGTGGCATAACGGTACTTACTTAAAAAACACGCCTCGTATATTAGGAGAATATTGAAGTGGAACGCTCTTGTATTTTGAATTTTTATCTAAAACAACGTGGATAGTAGAATAAAACGAAAGCTTTACATACTTAAAATTTTAAGCGTACCTATACTGATACACTGATGAACTTTAATGAGTAGTTTTAGTCACTAACTATTCTCAATATCAAAGTTAATAAACCTATTATTTTAATACTGTTTCGTTTTATGAGTCGAATAGTTTAGATGATTTATCATATTTCTTGCACGTTAATTATGCAATTTCAATTAGTTAATAAAGCTATGTGCCATTATTTGTAGATCCCGAAGAAGTTATTTAGTGCGTACTTTGTTACTCTTATTCGAATTATTAACATTTCAAATTTCATTTAGTTAAAGTGAAGAACCAGTTATTTTTATTGTCTTGATCTATTGACATTATAGCTTGAAGTTTTCTTGAAGACACTTGGTTTAGGTGCATGTAGACACACTCACTAAGTACGATCAAATTATGAAATTAAAATATAATAATTAAAGTTCATATTCAAAATTGATGTAACGCAAGGACTACAAAAAATGATTCAAAATTTGGCAGACATGGTAATATATTTTTGTGTTGAAAAAAATAATTAGTAAAAAAAAAAGGGTTTAGTTTAGTTTGAATTATCGTCGCACTAGAGATACACGAGGGTGGTGACGGGCATCGTATTTTAGAACCACAGTCAAGTGACGAGCCGACACCTGAGTAGGCACCCAATGCAAACCGTTAAGGGCGAGGCGAGTGCCTAACCGACTGGGCTCCCCAGTCCCTATCGTCGCACTAGAGCTACACGAAGGCTTTTGGCGACGGGTGTCGTATTTTAGAACCACATTCAAGTAACGAGCCGACACCTGAGTAGGCACCCAATGCAACCGTTAAGGGTGGCATCGTACCCAGCGTTAAGACTTTGAAGGGAATTTCACGTGCACTCCCTCTACACGAAGTATTATTCGACGGAAATTTTTCCACATGCCAGGCGAATGCCTAACCGACCAGGCTCCCCAACCCCTAGTCAAAATGGAATAAGGTTTCGCAGTTCAGTGCTCATGTGACCGTTTATTGTTTGAGTAATTTTTTTATGGACAATTTTGAAAGAATGCGAAGTTGATCACCTCCAAAGAAAATTCTAGTGTTTTCTACCAGAGGAATATAGATGGATAAACTCCTCAAGGGACTGCTTGATTTTCCTGAAACTCAGACAGATTTTTAAAAATCTCGTATTTTTTTATTATTTGCAATAAATTGAAAACTAGAGTATAATTTTTAAAAGGGAGTAGGCTTTTTAAAGCTATTTTTTGCATAAATAACATTTAAAAATATTCGAAAAAATAATTGACGAGTTATAAAAATTGAATATTAGTGGAAACAAGTTTACACTTTTTCACAACACTTATACCTTAAAAGGTTTAACAATTAATAGCTTCAATTAATAAAACGTCTGCGGAGTAGGTCCACAGGTGCTCCATTGATTATTTTTTTTTAAACTAAAAAGCCCTTTTACATCAAACTGCTAATTATAATTAACGGAAGACTAGAATCCTCTTATGGATAAATGCAAATATTGCACAAAATGTAAACAGTACTATAAAAACATACAAGGAGTTAAATATGCAATTTCAATGGGTGTATTAGGTAAACATCTTTTACAAATTGTATTATAAAATATTTTTTGAATAATACTGTCGTTTTGGTATGCAAAAAAACCGGATTGCCAAGTAATTTACTTATAAGTATAAGTCGTATACAGTCAAGCTAATATCAGTGCCAGTCTCATTTTCTCTTGAGAACTCACGGTTTTTCTGTAAACAATCGACAACTTCATGGTAAACAACAATTGCTCTAGGTTATTCAAAACCATCAAACAAGCCTCTTAGGTAAACACCCCACTTTTAGCCAATTAAACCTGACAGCCTTGATTAACAATCCATTATGTCAGTTATTCCCAGAGTGTAACGTTACTCCCAACTAATTTGCAGTGGAAGCGTTTGCACTTCATTATAGTGTTGGTAATTTTCTATATGTACGTCGCGTTCCTTCAATGTTCGCAATTGAAGCAAAACCGTGTTTGTTGATCAAGTGGAAAGAAGTGATTCTGTAGCTTCTGTAAATATGGGAAGGTCTGATTCCAGAAGATGTAACACTTTAAAATTTTTACCCAACTTTCTACTTTTTTTTTTAATTTGAAAGAATTCGGGTCTATGTCGATTTTAAGAGCACTACACTACTACAGCACTTACTACTACTACTTATTTGTTGCTAGAAAGCAGTGACACCGTATATCCACCACTATACTACAACAGCACTTACAACAACTACTACTTATTTGTTGTTAGAAAGCTGTGACACCGTATATCAACCTTTTTCCTTTTTGTTTGTCTGTTTGTATTCTTTTCCGTTAGTTTGTCCGTCTATCCTTAATCAGAAGATGTGTTATAATTTTTCGTCGATTTGTATGATTTTTCAAAAATATTGTTCAATAGATATGACATAAGGCATCTTTCTTTATAACTTGTTTTCGTATCTTAGTCTATACATTATTCATAAAATGTAGTTACCAAACTAAATTATAAATTTATAGTTTTTAAGTATCAAAGTATGTTAAGGTATACAGCTACGTTGAAGTTGTATTTGTGGGCAAAAATATTTTAGAAAAATAATTTTAAAATAAAATACATCTCTTTAAAGTTCTAAAACTGTCGTTATTTCTTTGCGGTAAATATTTTAGAAGTTACGGCGTTTCGAAATTAAAGTTCGTGCATTTTCTCGGCTTTCTCAGCATAAAAATTTCATCAAAATTTTTACACGGTTACTGGGATATCTCAAAAAGTTTGACAGTTCATAACGAAGTGCATGTAAACTCTTGCGCCATTTTAAGAAAAATTGCCAAAAACATGAAATCTTACTTCAGGCGCGGTTTTGAGTCACCTAAATTTTATTGAGTTTAAATTGGTATGTTTTGGGTAAAATTATCAATTTTCGAAATTTTCTATTCTGATTTTTGCAGTCTACAGCTTCCACTGCATCGGAAAAGAAGTTATAGGTAAGTTAAGTCATTAAGGGTATGATTCAACCAAGCTAATTTTGGACCACAATTTAGTTTACAAATAATGACAATGATATAGATATTTTTTTATATATTTCGGAAATTTTTATCGTTATAATATGTGCGAAATAATGTATATTCGTTTAAGTATTGAACAGTTCAATGCTTTATATTTAAAGAATAAATTATGCATGGATGAGAACTTTTCTTTTACTTTTTCGAATGTTTTTAACATTAATCGCCCATCTTAGTAAATCTCACTATAAATAACGAGTATTTGATGAATTTTTTCAGGTTACAGTTTATAACTCTTTTTAAAGAATATTTTTTTTTATATTTTCACCACAAAAATCATTTACTTTCATTTGCTTTAAACTATTATTAAAAAAAGAGCAAGTACTGTATGTTAATTATTTTCATTAGCGTTCAATAAAAATTATTTTAAAAGTAAATCAAACAACGCAAAGATTTTTTTTGTAAATCAAATATAGTTTTTTCTTAGCCCCACATCCCAAAAAATCAATTTTCCAATCATCATCCGAACCAGAAAATATCCGTATTATCGGAAAACGTTTACTCGACGAGGCTTTCATGCAATTCAACCGAGTTTCATTCGTCGAATTTTCGAATCATGAATATATCATTCTCATGTTCTGCTTTCCATTCTATACTTAGCGAACAATAAAATGGCGAAAAAATTGCATCAACCCTAAAAAAAAAACGTTGGATGTACAAACTGTCCATGCAAACCAATGCAATTAACGAAACAGGAAAGTTTGTGCGAGTTCTTTCTTTCAAGTAATTGAAAAGGGATATTTTGCTGCCTGGTATAATGATTTCAATTACATTCTTAGTAATTATGTGAAAGTTTCGTGTTATTTGGTAGTTTGAGTTTATATTGGATAATTTATTTAACGTCCTGTTAATTAACAAAGCAATTCGTTTTTTTTTTCTCTTAGCGGGGATGTTCTTTTGTCTTTGGAAAAAAATGCATACCATGTTTTTATAAGATAACTAACAAGTGGGTTCGTTTGTATCCACATAAAAATAACAAGATATATAAAATAAAAACTAGATTTTTACTGCATGAATATATCTTAAGTAGAATAAAAAGACTCTTGTTTCATTACATGCACCTAGACGTAAGCACTAAGACTAGTTACAAATATGTAACTGAAATAGTAATTCAAAAATACTTTTGTTAAGTTGTAACATTACTAACAGTAACAACTTTGTTAACAGTATATTTTAGTTAAAAAATACGTTGAAAAAAATATAATACACGCGCACATTTATTCGTAAAACATTTGACTAAATGTATACGCGTAGCGTAGATAAGAATGACTCATGCACGTAAAAATTTGAAATTTAAGAATATTTATCTTTTATAAACGGGTGTAACACTAATCAGTATTAATATGTTTGGATTTTACAATGTTTGTATCATTTTATATAAAACAAATGAAAATACTTACCTCACTCAATGTTCTTTTAATTTTCCCTTGAGTGGCAGAAAAAATTATTTCCTCCATGATTATTACAGTTTTCTAAATTAGTAAAATTACAAAATAGTTGTCTTTATATTATCACACGGTTTGTCTAAAATGATTACAAAACTGGTATGTTGTGTATAAACAGCATTGAGTACTATGTTTTTACAATAAGAATAACTTTAAGTGGAAGTATACTCTGTCCGCTGATAAGTTATAATTCTCGGTTTGGGATAGAATATCAAATGTTTCAGTCTTCTACACTCTTATAAAACAAAAGAGTGAAATCCTCCAGTTGGGGAAGTGCATTTTCGACACTGGAAAGGAGTGAATATTAACTCAGACTGAGTTAAAATCGCTCGTTCGTTTTAAGAGTGTAATAGCTTCTGATGTGACGTAAGCAGTTAGTGAAAATTTAAATCGTTTAAGACGGTTCAGTATGTTGTATATCGGTAATGTTAAATTGGCCAATTTCAATGTACTTTTTCGCAATAACTACTGATCAGATCATCTTAAAAATTTCTGTGTGCATTATACCAACCTTATATATTAATCTGAGGTTAAAAGTTTTCTTTAAATAACTGTTAGATTTTTTTAAATAAAATAAGTTTTAAAGTACCCAAAAAATCATGAAATTTCTCACTTTTTTGCCCCATAAAATTTTTTTCACTTTAGTTTTATTAAAATTCATAACCTCAGATTAATCTATACAATGCATTACATCATAGAAAAAAAGTTTGCGAGAAAACCTAGCATAGTTTTTGAGAAAAGGTACATCGAAGTTCAAAAAATCAAGTTCTGAGAAAAACGCGTTTAAAGTTTTTATTGTTAACCCATTTCCTTACGAAGCCATGACATTAAAATGGCTTTTAATGTCAAAAATAGTTTTACAATCTTCTTGATACTTTGTGACATTATTAATAAAGGTTGTAATAGTATTTTAAGCCAATAATTTTTGTTTTGATTTTTTCACCGATTTGAGGGTATTGAACCCCCTTAAGATCCTAGTTTTTGAAAACATCACAAGTACGTCTTAATTTGATCACTCTTTTACTATGTCAATTAAAAGGAATTTTTTTTGCATAATGTATCCATACATAGCTTAAAGACATAAATTTTAATGTACTTTAGTTCTTTTTCATGCCCTTTCCAGTCTACGAAGTTCAACGAATATCATAGTTTAAATATTTAAAGTAATTATCTGGAGCAAAACATATACATTGTGGCTTATTTTCTTAAATTTTTAAAGATAAGTCTAAAATAACTTTGAAATAATTCTTCGTGATGCTTTACCAATCGAGTTAACAGCAGTTAGCAAGTTAACAGAAGAGTCAGTTTTAAAATACACTGCCATATCACCCTCTTGGACTCAACGTAACACACTAACTCATGAATATATGCAAAAGAAAACCACCAAACATAAGTTAGGATAATGAGTACGTTCAGGCTTTTTTTTTGCTTTTGACATGAATTTTTGCTAATAGCAGCTTGTCATCTCTACGTGAGTTTTCCCATTAAAATATGGCAATTACCGAAATTAGTTGAAAGGTGGCGAGTGATTAATGGCTGAAGTTCTCCGTTGTTGTGGTGTCTTTCTGTACTGATAATGTCACTGATGTATTTTAGGTTTTAAATATTTTAAGACTATTATTGAGACTATTAGTTTCTAAAAGATTTTTTTCTTGAAAGATTGTTGAGAGTTAGGGGTTAATTATTAATTTTCTTAAAACTTAGAATGGGTTAATGTAATGGTTTGGATACTTTTGTGGTAAGTTTTAAAAGTGTCAAGTTATTAAGCACTAGAATTTTTTTCTCTTAGCAAAACAAATATAAATTTTTCATAAATTTTGAGAGATTAAAAACTTTCCATTAATTGGGTTTCATTGACGACTCCTCTGTGCAAAATATTTTGCTAGAAATGCAAATTTAATCTTCAAATGATTTGTATATTAATAAGAAATAAATTTTATTATTTTTAATGGTAACCATTTTTAATATGATATAAGTCAGTTGAAGTTATGATTTTCAAAATTACGGATTTATAGTAATTACAATTTATTATTAGTAAAATATAAATAAAAAACTGAAGGGAACCAGTATTACACCAGAGCTGATTACAAAACATTAGATAACTTATTTGACTGCCCTTCAGGGACATATCTAAATTGCGGGGGTAGCTCGGGATTGATGGCAGCATCTGTCGCGTATGTGTGTGTGTGTGTTGTGTCTGTCTTACTTGACGAAGGTTTATAAGGGGGTCTATGACCAAGCACACAAGCCTGAAAATATATGTCTACCAACCAACCAACCAACCAACCAACCAACCAACCAACCAACCATTTCACTTGTATTTGTTCTTAATTCGAAATAATAAGCCATATGTATTGATATCACGTAAAAATTTAAGTCCATATGAAAATTATTAGTTTCCTTTCTATGCGTCAAAATCTGTCTGCCTGGTTTCAAGTACTTCTGTATTTTAATCGCTATCTGTATTTTACAGATGGTCACCACTGATCTGTATTTTAACTGTCGATTTAAATTTTCGTTCCTACAGTCCAATTAAGTTTTTTTATTCAAAAAAATGTGACATCAGAAACCTTTCTATTACACATTTTGTCTGTCTGTTTGTCCGTCCTACTAGAGTTTTTTTGAGTATTAAAGTAACAGGAAAGTAGTATATTTCTGTAAAATATTTTTTTTGATAACTTAATTTTTTAAATAGTTTACAGACGGAATGAAAACATATTACCCATTTATCTATTTAAATTCAAAAAACATACCAATGATTACTATTTTGTGTCAGAAACCTACTTTTTTAATCTCTCATCGTTGCTTTACATTTTTAATTTTCATTGAGAGATATATTTAAAAAAAATAGAACGTAACAAAGATCTTAAAAATTATACATTTTCCCCTTCTATACTAACAAAATTATATTGGATTTTTACATTTCACTTAAGCTGTGATAAGGAACACTTAAATAAGTAATGCTTTATGTCAACAACATACTTTAATCTAAAGTAGCATGATTAAAATAAATGCTGTACTTGAATGTAAACTGCGAATGAAAAACATTAACTAGATTTTGACGGTGTATATAGTTTTAGGGATGAATAAAAAAATAACCTTTTGAATCATCATCCTAATTGAAACGTGTTTGTTTTATTTTGAAATTGCACTTTTAATGTTTTTTTTTTCATTTTTAAATGGGTTCGATTTTTTTTATCTACTTTAAATTGCACAACATTTAAGATTATTTTTGTATGTTGTTAATACAATTTTCTTCGGCAATTTTGGTTGATTCGCACACTTAGATTGGTAATGTTTTTTTTAAATCAAGATTTATATTTATTTCCATATATTTTGATAATTTTTGTTAATTAGTAAATAGTTGGTAATGTTTAAAATTTAAAGTCATACTTTTTGTATTATATGAAATAATGAGGGTAATTTATTAATAACAAAATTATATATTAACAAGATTCTTTCTTAAACTATTCGAAGAAAAATTGATACTTTTTTTAAGAAAACATCACTGCAAAATTATTTTCTTGATTATTTGTAAGTAATTTTAATTTTGAAACGTTATGTCACGTATTCATTAGTATCAAAAATACAGAAAAAGTAGGGGTAAGTGGTGTACCTTGGACGTATGTGTACCTCGAACCTATGCTGATTCTAGCTCGATTAGCTTAGATATTGAAACAACACCACATGCAGTTAAAGTATTTGCTACCAGGGATCTCAGTGAAGTTCTATGTGTTTGTTTAAAAGGTCAATTTATTAAAGAGGTTTCGAAAAACTAAATTCACAGTTCAAAAGTAAATTTTTGTCAGATTCTTTAGTGTAATTTTATACTCAAACATGTAGTATTTATTCAGAAACGATGGTTATGCAATATAAAGCAAAGTTTTAGCTATAAAACAGTGTGCTTGAAATTAAGTTAAGTCTAACCTTAACTTGGTGATTAACTATTTTGTTTTTAATATCCAAGTGGTGTACCTCGAACCTAATACAAGTAGTGTACCCTGGACTGGTCCAAGGTACACTACTATAGGTCTTATGTGCTTCAGATTGTTGAAAACCTTTTTTAAAATTCAAGTAAATTCTTTCCTTTGAAAAATTAAGTATTTTAAGCTATTAATATGGAACCCTGATTTGTAAAATCTAGAAAAATGGAAATTTGTAAGAAATTTTGATATGATGTGATAAAGAATTTTTTTTGTAGTTAATTATTTAGATTTATGGAAGCCTATAAAATTTTTACCATATTGATATAATATAGAAAATAATTATTGCATGCTCATCTAAAAAGATATTTTTTATAATAAATATCTAAGCAGAACATCCTTTTTACGTTTAGGCCTAGTTGAATAAACATAGGGGGAAATATTTGAGTTTTTTTTTTTTTTTTTCAAATTTAAGACAGAAAGATAGCCAAATGTTTTCTATGGCATGAAATAACAGTTTAATTTTATGCTGCATTTTAACGAATACACCCGAGAAAGATTGTATTGCAGCTGAAAAAGCCAAAAGGGCACTAAAAAAACTAAGGCAATAAAACCCCTTACTGAGCCAATTGACCTAACATAACCAATTACTACAATCTTGGCTAGAAATAAGAGTAGGTTGTAAAATGTATTTTTGAATTTTATGTGGCTAATAAATATTGGTTTTCGGACTGTAAATCGGGTCTCTATACCTATTAATAATTGGTCCAAGGTACACTACCGGTTGGACCAAGGTACACCGCCGGTGGTGTACCTTGGTCCTAATTACAATTTTCTGTATTTATTTTTTTAATAGTTGAAATCATTTAAATAACATGTTAAAATAAATATATGTTGTATATAACAACATAAAGTATTCAGTAAAAATATTTTTATTCACTTTTTGCAAGCAATTAAGAAAATAAAAATTGAAAAGTCAAAATAGGTCCGAGGTAACCCACCTTCCCCTACCTTTTTTACATTTACAAGTAAAAACACTCTGGAGAACATATCAAAAGCTTCTTACTGTTTCCTTGCTGATTGTTAAAGTTTTTAAAACTAGGCAGCTTCAAAATGAGAAATTTTTATTTTAAATATTTTAATTTAATTTTTTTGTTGCTTTTTATTCATTCATTTTGAAAATAAGGTCGTGTGATGAGTAGGATATTTTTTTAATCATACGTGTCCAACACTTGTTTCGGCAAAAATAATTTTTGAATATCCTTAGTTAATACTGCGAAATAAATAAATACTAGTAATAGCCTCTTGGATATTTCATTAAAAAACATAGTAAAAACTCGGAAACACTGTGTCTTACAGGCATGTTTACTGGCAAATTTACATAATAGTGATTCTAGAATAAGTAACACTTTTGAAGACTGAATAACTGACTTCTTCTTCTGTGCCAGAAGGCACAATTGACTTTTTGTGGCCTTCCTATAATTATAAGTTTAGTGCACCTACAGTATAGCATCACTAAATGAGAATTGAATAAGCTTGGTATATCTATATGCCAGAGGAAATAGATGCTTTGTATAATTCAGTCATCACACCTTGACTACATGTGTGCAGTAAAAAAAAACGATATTTAGCGCTTTTAATAAAATTGGTGTTTTTCTTACATAGGAAAAAATATAGCATTAAACATGTCACAATTATTATTTTCTTTTAAAAAGACAATAAGTCACTGTAAAATATGCATATTAAGGAAGTTTTTATCGTTGTTATTCAAATGAAGACTATTTCAATATAAAGAGTTAAAAGTTTGAACAAAATTTGGCATTATATTCGGCTTCAACAGCAGATGAAAACTATCATATACTTGAAAATACTTGAAACACTAATACATATTCTGATATGAATCTTTTTCTCTACAAATTTCAGGATACATTGGCTGCAAAGTTGACCTAGTGGCTTCAAAGAATCAAACATCAGAGGAACTTTGACTGGTTATATTCTTCTTCGACGGACAAGTCCTGATGTCATACATAAAACATGTGGAATATTTTCCCCTCTCCTGCTATTTGGGTATTAAAATAAGAAGATGTGAATTTAAAAAGCATGTAAGAGAAACCATAAATAAAAAAAAGAATTTCAAAAAAATCTGAGGAAAAAAAAATACAGATCCAGCAACTTGTCGCTGCTGAAGATTTGATATGGAAATAGCGGAAGACTTCTACCGTGATATTTGGCTGTATTCTTTTACCAAAGTTGTAAGGAACATTTGACTGTTTTATGACAGAGTCAAATAGTTTGACACTTAGAATTACAATGGATGCTAATAAAAATAAAAAAATAAAATCTTTCAAACAGTTTTTTTCATAAATACAATCTAAACAAAGATCAGTTTATTATCTATATCATGCGAAGTAGAGTTTATGAAAATAGGTAAAAATTAGGTAATATGAGTTACACCCACCATCCTCTTTCACTCCAACATGGAGCATAGGACCTCCGTCATGGTCCGCCACCTCACCCTGTTGACTGCGATGGTCTTGATCTCTCCCCATGACTTGTTCAGTTCTCGGCTTGTTCTCGGCTTTCCTTTTTTCCTTTTGCCCTGCGGGTTCCATTCCAAGGCCTCTTTTACTTTGAACTTTTCCGGCTTGCGTAGCACATGCCCAATCCACCGCCATTAATATGAGTTACAGTTGTATGGAACCAACTCAACGATTGGACAAGACTCCCACTTTCTCGACTGCTTTTTCGGGTTGAGTAGCTGCTGAATTTCTGCACAATGGCATGCAATCAGAGGGCAGGGAAAGTCTTCCTGAAATTTATCTTGATGCCTTCTTCTTTTTTTTGGTCTCTGTTGAATTTCAGCAATTTATCTGTTTTATGTCTACCTATAAATCCGTCGTCCATTGAAGAGTTTCATGGTTGCTCCAGGGGCAAAGTCTAGAGAAAAAAAGTGGGTCGAGGGGTTCTAAAAAACTAATTTTTAAAATAGAAGATAAAATGTAATGTCTAAATGAAAAATGTAAAATTTTCTTTAATTTTTTTCTTAAAATTCTATATATAAGAAAATAATATTAAAAATGTCAGATCTTTTGTAAGGTAGATTTAAATGTTTATAACTAACAATATTTGCTTGTTGAACTGAATGAGATTTTACTAGAAATCTTTGTTTTAAAATTCCTACACTTAATCACTATTGCTTAATTGCTTTAGAATCCATTGATTCATCGATGAAATTTTATGATGAATTGTCGATGGAATTTAAAATCTGATAAGTTCAGTTCCAAGAAAAGACACTGATAATATTCCGTTTTCTAAAATTGAGCCAAATATAAAATAATGTTGAAAATATTTTAATTTAATTACCAATCCTTGATCATGGTATGATTAAAACATTGTTTTATAGTACGCAGTTTAATGCTTATTCTTAGTCTTCGGTAATGACTAAGTTTCCTAAATCATCTTTAACAGACGAAAAAATATGACCCATGGCACAATGGATAAACTTACGTCCACTCGGTAATTTTTCTTTAGATAATACCCCAAATCACATCAATGAGAGAATGATAATCGCGAATTGTGACAAAAGTTTAAATAAAAACAGAAATTTTTAAAATGCTCTAAAAACTATTTAGTTATGTGTAATTTATATGAACAACTGCATGCAAAAAAGTGCACATTCTATATTCTGAAAAATAGTGTAAATTGTTTGCAAAAAGAAATTACGTTTTTAAACCTGTAAAAATTTGCTTTAATAAGGCAACATATCATTTCTTATGTTTGAAAAAATGTATTACTTTCCAGTTAGATATTGAATGCTTTGATTCATCGATGAAATTTAATGATGACTTTTCAATGAAATTTAAAATATGAAAAGTTCAGTTTCGAGAAAAGACATTGATAACATTCCGTTTTGTAAAATTTAGCTAAATATTACTTATAAAATTTAGTACTTATATTATCCAGCTACAATTATAATAAGGGCATTTAAAAGCAGTTTCAATTTTTAAAATAGACAAAACTGATCTTGTGGTACCTCGACATTCAAGAAGAGCATAATATTTTTGCCATTAGTAAAAGCAATTGTTTTATTCGATATTGCTTAATATCATATGAAGTTGCCATTTTTATGGGAAAGTTAAGGATGAATGGATATTATGGAACCATATTTTCAAAAAATGGTATAAACGAAATTTTCTTTCTTTCTTCAAACATAGAAAAGCCGCAATGCAATTTCGACGCAAAAATACATAATGAAGAAATTGATGAAGGGACAACTTTTTTTTTTATCTCATCGAAGAATAATTGTTAGTTTAAAATGAAATATTTGCAAATTATAACCAAAAACTTATGATAAATATATATGTTTTCCGAAATTTGCACTGAATTCAAATTTTGATTTAATTTTCAATTTAAATAATACTTATCTAATTGAATTACATAGTAAAGCCTTTAAATCTAGACATATCCTTTTATCTCAAACTTAACTAATTAAGCCAGTCAAAAGAAATGTCTTATAGCTATCATATTATTGTATTTTTGTTGCCAAGTGCCATATCACATTTCATTAATGCACTCTTTACCTCTTTTTATTTTAAAAATCAATGTTGTATCATATTTACTAAAATGAAGTGTTAAATCCTTCGTTTGTGAAGTAGAGAAGAATTGAGACACTTGTACAATTTGTTACGGATTAAATCTTCTGACGTGGAACATAATGCGGAAAAGATTTTAGATTAAAGTGTCAACTGGGCTGTCATCGTTAACCTAGCCTAATAAATATTGCCTGCTAGTGCTATAATGAGACAGTGGAATGAAAAATTTGATGTGGGATTTGAGAGAAATAGTTACGATGGTGAAAAAGTTCTATTAAATTAATGGTATCAGACAAGTAAAAAACGATATTTAATTAATAGTTAGGCTTTACCATCGCCCATTGAATAGAGTGGTTGATATTCGTTGGTATTTTAATTATTACTTTACAGTTGAGATATTAAGAGATATTTCTTCGTTACAAAGCAGTATAATGATAAAATATATTCATTTTGCTAATAGAAATTTAATTTTTAATTAGAAATTAGAAATTAATAGTTTAATATATTTTTGGTTGCTTTGCATTGCCGTGCCACAAGTCCGGGATTCGAATCCTGTATTGTGCGGGAATTACTCAATCTTTCATCCCTTTATCGGGTCGATAATATGAGGACCAAGTATGCATGGGAACTAAACACTGGGGGTCTCGCGTGAGGCTTACCACCTAATCGTGACATATGCCTAGCACTCCAGAGCCCTAGGTCACGAAAGCTGAATTGGGCACGGCAGGTCTTTGCCCCGTAATGGGCTGTTGCGCAGAGGAGTTTAGTTTATGGTACTAGACCTCAAAATTTAATATTGCAGCTGTTCTTGTGAATATTTCTGATTCATATCTGATTCAACCTATATCATTCTGGAATTCAGTCTGATACTAATAATTTCAATTGTAAAAGTAAAAATGTGTTTAATATAGCTTTTAAATAAAAATAAAACGCATTATAGACTTAAGCGCAATATGATCTCCCATTGCATTTAACTCAATTTTCTTCAAAAACTGAGAAGGATAAAATTTTGGTTTATTCAAGTCGTGCTTCTGCTACGAAGGCATTAATTAACAAATTCAAACCATCCGTGGAAATTTAAAATATACGCCATCTTCAACTTTTTGAATAGTCAAATGCAAAATACAAGTATCAAATCGAATTTTTGATGGATTGCTTATCTATTCTTTACACAGAATTGACCTTTATCGATCAGTTTATCCACTGGTCATTGAACGGTTAGTAACCCGCCTTAGAGCGAATAATCGAAATCGCCTAGAGAAACATTTCTTGGAGTGTAACATTTCTAGATATCGCTTAGAATGACTTCGTCTCAACATTAGATATTTAGTTAGTAAGCATTGAAGACAATTTACTATTTTATTGGAGTTTACATATTCCAGTTAATATTTTGATGTTAAAAAAAGAGATTTACACTTTCTAGACTTTATACATCCTTTTATTTTTCTATTTTAGTTAACAGTTTAATAAGTAAAGAAGCTGAAAAAGGTATGATATTGTTATCGAAGAGTTACATGGTTTAATCCTTTTGTTGTGTGCATTTGTTTAATATAACAGCTATATATATATATTTATTATTTCTATTAAAATTTATACCGTTTGCTTTCAGATGTTCTCTAATACATTCTTAAGTTCTCCAAGTTTTGAACAGTTTAGCACTTTAGAGTTATTGTTTTATTTTTTAGTTATTATTTATTAATGAAAAGTTCTGTTTTTTAAAACAAGTTTACGTAATAAACGGCGATTTAACAATCATGTTTGCTGGTAAATGACATTGAATTTCTTTTACGTTTCCTTTGAAAATAGTTAATAAACTAAATTAAATCTGTTGTTTTTCACAAATTTGAAAAAAAACTAGGGATGCTCACTAAAAATAAACTTTTAAACTTACAACTCTCACTTAAGAAATCTATCGGGTGTGAAATCTATTCTGACATTATTTCAAACTAATTTATAGTTTGAATATAAATTTTCAAAGTTCATAACATGTAAATTAATAATATTCTAAATTCATACATTAGTTTTTCCATGTGTTTTAATGCTATAGAAACATTTGTTCCGAAATTTTATTTGTAGTTCTCATTGAAGTATGTTTTAAAAAACTAAAATTTTCTGAATGAGAACAATTGTTACAAGCAAAAATGTACATTATTAATCGATTAATTTACATTTTTGACTGTGAGAGTTTTCTGTAAGCCTAACTTCGCTGACGAATCAGAAAGTTGTTATATCAACCATACACTGTAAATTTTTTTTGGTTTTTACAGTTAAAAACTGTCAATTTTGATGACAGTTAATAACTGTTTTTTACAGTTTAAAACTGTAATTTTAACAGGGTGAAACTGTTAATTTAATAATTTCTCACAGCTAAAATGAAATACCCAATACTAGCCCTTGAGATCGAGTAATTACTCTGTCGCAGTTGGTTCAGTATTATGCTCGCATGCAAGAGGTTCCTGGAAGAAGTATGGACCTGGTCTGGTTTTGATCCTGGAACATTTTGTGTGCGAACCCAATACTATTTCGTCTGCGACAAAGTGATTACTCCTTCACGAGGGCTAGTATTGGGTATTTCTGCTTAAAGATGATCTTAATCATATGACTCTTTCTCACGTGACTCTTCACGAAGTCTAGTTTAACAGTTTCTCTCTGCTAAAATAATTGTTTCTCCCTGTTAAAATTAAAGTTTTTTTGTTAAAAATTACAGTTTTCCGGTAAAAAAAATTACACTTTTAAACTGTAGAAAAAACCGTTATTAACTGGCGTCAAAGTTGACAGTTTTTAACTGTAAACACAACAGTTTGTTTTACAGTGCAGAAGTGTCCCTATAAATCTGACAGTGCTAAAGTAATTAACGTGTATAAGATGATTTTTTATTGCATTCTTTGCATTAATGCAAGAAGAATGTAAAAATACCACCTTGGTGTGTATAGAAACCTAAAGCTGAAAAAATATTTACATTTTTGGTCAAACTTTATCATTGAGGATGCCTGTTGAAATGTAATATACGATAGTATCCCCACACATTGTCAAAATTTATTCGTGAGATAAACTTAGATCTCCCTTATGTTGTGCTTCTTCCTTACATTATCCTTTCTAAGTAAACTCCAAAATATAAAGGAACTATGCGCAGATTTCAAAGCGAAAAACTTAAGTGCAGGAGTTTCTGAGCCATAAATTTTTGAATCCAACCCTGTGTGGCCCTTCTTTGAGTTAAGATGGAAAGATTTACAAGCACTGACGGTCGTATTCACCAGTCACGGGGCTAATCCCGAACAACTTAATCCACATTTGATACTACAACTTCTTGATCCGACTTTAATCCTAAACTCGTATTCACCAGTTCCCGATCAAGTTGTCCAGAGATGAACTTCCGGAAGTCGTCTCCCATTGGCTGAAAATTATTTTGTGCTATTTTCGAGCCACTTGTAGAGTAAAAAAAACGAAGTGAAATAAACATGCTTGTTTACTTGAGCGCTTGAGCCAAATGTAAACAAAATGATGTATAATACTTTCGTGAATAGAATTTTGAAAATCGGATCTTAGAGACTAGAGATGTATGAAATGATCGAAGAGACAACAATAAAAGTTTCATCCAACAAATTAATAGGATTGAAAAATAATCCTATTCAGTATTCTGTAACTAAGGCAAAGCACACACATAGGGTTGGGTTTTTCCCGTCCAAAACTTAATATTTGCCATCCCAGCAAGATAAACTGGTAGCCTAGCTCTCCTTATTATTTTCAATAGTATTGTGTTAATTAAAGGAAAGAAACAAAATAACAATAATATAAAAAATCCCTTACAGGCGAACATGAAAAAAAAACACCGAAAAAATAAGGTGGAACATAATTGGCAATCAGCTGGCATACAGATATGCCTAATATACTGCAAATTAATGTGAAAAATAGATAATAGAGATTCAAGTCATCGATATTTATTAAAAAAAAATATTCAAAAGTTGTCTTTTAAAGGCATAATAAATATTTTTAATTGTTAGGTGAATAGGCAGCTTACTATTTAATTTATGTGCAAGCTTAAAGATTTAACATGAAAAACCTATTCCAACCCCTGAAACTAATTATTGTTTGAAATTCCTGTTTTTTTTTCTTCTACCCTCCACCTACTCAAATCCTAACTTTTTTTTAACCCATCTTGGCACATGTATATGCATATTTTTTTAATGAAGGCCTGTATCTTTGTGAAAACTGTCGCCTTTTGGGAGATGCAATGTTAGAAGAGAAGACAAATTTGGACCATATGAAGCCCAAACTTTTGGTGTTTCCTTTTTGTAGAGGCCAATATATTTCTTTTGATACCACACACTCCCATTTTGAGCGAGTATTTAAGCTTCCTGCTGAAATTTGATTTTTTTTATTCATAGCCTGTGTTAAAACACACAATGGGACAAAATACTCCCTGGGGACATATATGTTGCCAAAACTGTTGTGGTATTCTTGTTCTAGACCCTAGGGGGATCTTTATATGTGCCACAATGACCATTTTTAGGCGCACTTAAGCACACAGCTCGAAATGTGGTTTTTATTGTTCGGCAAAGCATCAGTACATGAAAAAAACCCAATTTCAACCCCTAAAACACTATTTGTTGTTTTAAAGTCCTGTTTTTTTACCTGTTCATCTCCACCTACACCATCTCCACCTAGTCGAGACATCACTTTAACCCATCTTGGCACATGTATATGCATATTTTTGAATGCCACCAAAATAAAAAATATATATTTACTAGAAATGGAAACTTTAGTTGGAAAATCCCACCAACATGTTTTTATGTTTTTAAAAAAAGAAGTATGTGAATAAATATTAATAATTTACATATTTATAAATTTGCAAATTGAAAAATAAATTATGTGAAACACGTTTTATTTCTTCTAAGAAAGGGTAGACATCAAAGTCAATCATATTACAATATTTTTCAAATGTAATCACACACAGTCTATAAATAAATTACAAATACACAGATTGATCGAGAAAAGTGAGAGAGTGATGAATTGCCTAGAACATTTTGAAAATAAATATATCAATATTCATCTTGTTGGTCAAAGGAAAAAACTACAAATGTGCCAGTTCTAGAGATTGGAGGTTATTGAAAACAGTGGGCTCAACAGCCTTTGGCTCGCCAACCTTGTGCTTTTGCACATTTGTAGTTTTGTCATTTGACCGACTATATATAATTATACACTTCAAATATGTATATGACACAATATTTAACCTTCAATAACACTTAAAATTTTTTTGATTAAAAACATTAAAAAGCATGTATACACAGCATGAGGAAACAACAAATGCAGTATTAAAATTTTTTGTATGTAAATTATAATTGTTTAATCTTTTTAAAGGGAAAAAAGTTTCTGAACTTGTTTGCTTAATTAATACTAAAAATATAACTTTAAAATAAAGTACTTGGTTGGACCATGCATAACTTTTTTACAGACAAAAAAAATGGAATCAGTCAAATTGAAATAATAAAATTTTTCATGTGATTTTTTAGGGACCTATAAATAAGGTATCCTTCATCACTAAAAATAATCATTAATAATCAAATTTCTGTTAGCTGTTCCATCAATAGAATTTGGAATGTCGATCGCTGAAGTATCATCTTCAGATAAGGTCTTCTTCAATAAGATCTTCCAACTTGATGGTTATGTTGTGAAGGACAGTTGTTGCCATAGTAGTTTCCAGCTTTTCTCACCAAACTTTGAGATACATTGTACCTTAAAAAAAGTGTTATCAGCAAAATTTACAAATGTCGACAACTGTATTGAACTATTGCTAGATCTGTATGCTTTATAAAATTGTTTACGAAATTGAATTGTTTGGAAATTAATTGTTTTGGTCATCTTAAGAAATATAGGCTTGCTATTCTGAGCAATATTTTTATTATAAACTTAGGGAGAATATAAACTCGAGGAGTGGGTCGAAATATTTCACATAAAACTTCCAGAAAAAAATTGATTTTCTATAAGTGAACTTTGTTTTGAAAATTAATATTTTTTTAAACATAAAATAAATTATGTGAATAATAAAAAAAGTAAGTTCAGGGTTGCAAAAAAACTTTTTTGGTAAATAAAACCAAGCCTGGGTAGGAATTATTAAAAAACTTGTTTTTTTTGGCAGAAAACTAAAGTAAAATGATAGATAAAAGTTATTTTTAAGTTTTGAATACAGCATTTTTTAACAAAATTATAAAAAAATTGTTATACACAAACATGTATATCAACAGTCAAACAACAAAACTGCGAATGTGCCAATTCTTGAAATTGACATTATTTGTAAACATTGGGCTTGACAGTGTTTGTGTTTCTATATCTGTGTTTTTGCACATTCATGGCTTTGTCATTTGACCGATGATATATACCATTATATACCATATATTATCTTCCAGAAGAATCAGTTTTTAAAAAAAATATTATTTACAAATATATGTAATTAGAAACAGAGAGGATTTAACAAAATCTAGTTAATTCTTTTAATTACTTTAGAAAATAACGAAATGTTATTTTAAAAGTAAAATCAAAATATTTCAGATAAAATCTTACTTGGTGGGCCAGAACTACTTGACAAAATTTAGTGATTTTTCAATTAACAATAAATAATTATTACTGGCAACCCAGTATATTAAGCCAAGGTAGGGTTACAACACTATCGTAGCACGCATCCCAACCTGTTTTATGATTGTCGTTAGAAATCGAAGCATATTCAGAAATCAATGATTTTGGGATGTACCCAGGTTCATTTTAAATAGGTTTGTGTGATGATTCAAGAGTATACAAACAATACGATTCCTTTCCTTACCTCCTCTGCCTATCATTTGTTGGGTTCAAAAATGGCATCAAGTATGTTCTCAGTGAACAGTCGCTGTCTCCAAGAACATGGTAGTTGTTCGACACATCCATCAGCAAGATGGCTCTCAGGTAGGAGTTGTCCGAAATAGTGTACACTTTCAGGTTATTGTAAAGTCAAAGAGCGTATTTTCTTATCTGTATCACACTTTTGGCTAACCTAGGAAAAAAAAATAAAAATAAAACATTTGAAGGTAAAAGTGTAATTTATTAGCAATACATATAATAAAATTATAACTATTAATTTTTTACTTTCTAACATTGAGAGATGTGTAAAACAAGATAAATTCCCATGTTGAAACTTTTCCCAATTTTAAACGTTTCAACAACAAGCGTTAAACATTTCTGGCAATCATGTAAACAAACCCCAAAGAGGAATAAAATTATCAAGATAACACAGATCCCTAATGATTCTGAAAAATTAATAGCTCCGTCAACATCCAGAAACTACACAACTTCAGGATGTTGCTAACCTGGAAAAGTCGTCGTATAGTCACTAATACTTAATAATCGATATACAACCTTTGATTACGAACGGAAAGTGTATTTTAAGGATACCTTGTAAACTTTATACTGTGTGTGGGAGGGGTGGAGGTAAGGGTCTAGGGTAAAATCAAGATACATTGAGTTAAATATAATTATCAGATGTGTTGACAAAAAAACCCTTCTTGTTCCTACATCTTAACAACATTTACTGGAACTAAGCTCTTGTATAATGAATGAATTAGTAAAATTATGTTTGGTAATGGTAGTCTTTTTTGTGTGCTACACTAGAGGCAATCATATCAGTGACTAAGGATTTAAAGAGATTCAGAATAGGAATGCCAGAAGCAGGACTCACACCAAAACTGTGAACACTAATAAAAGACAACTTCCTTAGCCGATTGACAGAATATTGAATGAGCTAGTACCAAACTTTGTTTCTGGTTGTGTTACGAGAAAGACTCTTTTTCTTTTTGATTTCTAACCTTATACTTTGCTGGAAGAATTATTAAGTTATTGTATTAAGCTTTACTAGTTTAAACAATAAAGGCTGGTTGGAAAAATACGTTTGTTTTGGCTGCACAAGGGCAAATCAAGAATACCGCCTATAGCCTAGAGCATTTTTTTCAACTGGCTGTAAACAAGGTAAAATCCTAGTTAATGGCCCAGCGACTTTTTCGTTGGTCGCCAAATTTAGCTACATCGCGGAAGAGTTGTACGTAATCGAGGAAAATACGAATCGAAAGTTATTATAACAAAAGGAAGCGAAAATCACTTGTAGTAAAACCATAAAATATACGGATAAACCATAAAGATCGTCGAAGGACAGTGGAACTGGTAGCTAGAGTAGAATTATTTATCCCCCTTTTGAATGTCGCCGAATTTTCCCTTAAGGCTCTGGACCATAAACTAGGATAAAACAAAAAAATAATTATCATAATAATGATTGAAATATAACCTACCTCTTGCATTTCTAGGTCCGATTGCGGTAATTTGATGAAAATCAGCCTCAATCTTATTGATTCTGCTTATTGCTGGCTGACCTGCTCCTAAATCGCCGATAAATAGCTGGCCATTTCCACATTTTCGAAAAACTTCTGTTTTCAAACTTCTTTCCCTCCTTTCTACCGTTTCTAGGCGTTGTAAATTATTGAAATCAAAGATTCGAAATCTTCGTAGCGATCTGCCATTTTCTTCTTGTTTACTAAAATGCTGCTCGAACGCTATTGGTTAATCCAAAACTCCTTGAGATTAAACCACCACGAGAGGGGGTTTAATCTCGAACACTTAATTTGAGATTATGTTTACGATTAAGTGCTGGTGAATACCGTTTCGAGGCTAATCGCGAACTAGAACCGGTTCAGAGACTAAACTGCGCTTAATCGTGCCTGGTGAATACGAGCGTGAGGGCCCCATCCAAACCCAAATTTCCCGCCATAAACATCAAGGTTTGTCGGCACAAGAAACTTTGTGAGAATGCGGGCCTGGCACTCAAAAGAGAGCATTTGCTATAAGAAAGGATTTTGAAGTAAAAACCCTAAATTCCTTGCAACATGCAGTAGACAAGAATGGAACCCACTGATGCTATTGTGAATAAACATACCATTCCATTCGTTTTATACTGGCACAAGTCAAAGCTAAATAATTTAAGTTTACAACACATATGAGTTTTCGATAAAAATGTATGGCCGTGTAAATTATTGTTGTAGAAATAGCTAAATTCAGTTATTTGGCAGATTTGATTTTTCTATGTTTTTTTTTATGGGAATTGAATTGCGATAAATCGAAATTATTTTACATAGTACTTTTGACTTGAGCCAGAATGGAGATTTCGGGAGTTGGCTTTGAGACCACAAACGTTTTAGCATTAGTGGGTTGAATGAATCTGAACTAAAGCGCTCAAAGATTCTTCTTTTAAGTTTCTTCAAAAGCGGTGCTGTTGAAGATAGTTATAAGAGTGATGGTTTCTGTGATGGCTCTAATGCTGGATCTACGTTAGTTGCTTTTACAAGTGAAAAATTTCTTTATAGGGCTATTTTATGAGATTCACTCGTGAAAAAAGTATGTAGTTTCAAACAAGTATGTTTGTAACATAACTGCCGACAATTCATATGAATGTGTTATAAAACTATATAAAACTATGTAAATATTGTTATAGAAATAGCTAGAATATATTTTATTGGCCGATAAGAATTTTAGCGGCTTTTTAGGAAAACAAATTTGTGTTTGTTGAAAACAAATTTGTGTCCGAATTATTCGACACTGAACTTTTGGCTTGAGCCAGAATGGAACTTAACGGGAGTTTGTGGAAGTTGACTTTGAAACGACAAACGTTTTAGCATTCTTTGGGTTGAATGGGACTGAACTAAAGCTTTTAACAAGTTTTCTTTAAAAGTGGTGTATTAAAGTTACTTTTGGGAGTGACGGTTTCTTTGATGTTCTATCGTTGAATCTGTGTAAGTTGCTTTTAAAGAATTGGTGGGGAATTTCTTTATGGATGGGGGGCTATTTTGTAAGATTCACTCATGACAAAAGCGTGTACTTTTAGACAAGTAGGATTGTGACAGAAACTGTCAATAATTCATACGAGTTGGAGATAAAAATACATATAGCTTTGTAAGTATTGTTACAGAAATGGGTAGAATACATTTGCTTTGAAATTTAATACTTTTTTTTATGGAAACTAAAATGTGAAATCTGGGTTACTCGACACGCGGAATGCTATTTTGACTTGAGCTGGAATGGCTCAGGACTTTGAGACCACAAACTTTTTAGCACTCAGTGGGTTGAGTGGGACTAAACTAAAGCGTTTTATTTAAAAGCAGAGCTATTGTAGTTACTTATAATAGGAGTAACGGTTTCTGTGATGGCTGTCGCGGTGTGCATTTAAGAGTTACACAATAAGAATGTCGTGGTATCAAATAGTATGTGCATATATATAAATATAAAATCATATATACATATATCAATCATTAGTGTCGAATAGTGGTTAGTACTTAATAATTAAAGGGTGCGTTGTGAATTTTGAATAACTTGGGAAGCGCGACCATTCCCTCCAGATTGCATTAATTTACCAAAATGATCTTGCAATATAATCAATAACATAATATGAAAACAATAAAATGCTCTAAATAAGGAATCCCAAATTTTGTCTAAGAAAGCAAATTTATTAACCCAATTAAATGTGATAAAAATGAAAATTAAACAAACAAAGATAAATATATCTGGATTTAAGGAATGGATTGAGGTTGGATGATGTGAATATATAAATAAAAATACCCTAAATTAAAAATTGTGGCATGTTTGATAACTTTTCAATTGGGATTGAATAACTATGCAAAATGAGACTCACGGATTGATGCTCGGACTACTATGCTAGTCGATGTATCTAGACAGGAACAATGGTATGGGAGTGCTGGAGGTTGACATCGGAGAATGGCGGTAGGCTGGGATCAGAGGACTGTGAGCGGCCAGGCCGTCGGAGAAATTCAGCAGGCTGGGGTCAGAGTGCTGGAAGCTGCCCGGCCATCGGAGAGTCTCGGGAGGTTGGCATCTCAGCGCTGGGAGCTGACGTCTGAGAGCGACGGGTGGCTGGGATTTCAGTGGCCAGGTGCAGGCGGTGCGCTGGGAGCTCAACTGCCAGGTCTGGAGGTTATTCCTTAGATGCTGGAGCAACAGATTAGGGTGCAGGCGTTTCACTGAGAGTTCATTTTAACCGTGTTTGGAGATATCATACTCAGGACTGGAGCTGATGGACGATGTAAGAGATTTTTTTTTGTATTCTAAAGCTTCATTTTTTTTATTCTTTCTTAGCTCCTTTTCTTGGCAAGATATATATATATAAGTCCGGTTTTCTTCCACGTCATGGTCCGCCTTTTTTGTGGGCGTCGTCCATTCGTACTATTGGTTCAAATCTCCCTCTGTTTTATTGCCTCTGTCCAATAGAATCAGTGGGAAAGCCAGCTCTTTCCAGACATTTTTCGTAGAACTCCAAATGAGACCACCTAGTGAGTTTGTCGCCAAGTGTTCTCTCGCTGTCACTCTGACTGCTAAGTCAATGAATTTATTGGCCTCTTTATGGCCCTACACACTGAAACTTCTTATCCGCGAGTCTCAAATCCCATTGTAAATTATTTCGCTACTGTGGGAATGGAATGTTAAAAAAAGGAGCGATGCATTATTGTTACGATCAATTAATGCATCACGACAATGGCTTTATCTCAAATGTTGGATCTACTAAAAGTGCTTTCACATAATAAGTAGGAGGTAATTGTTTGGGGGCTTTTTGGTTTAATTTAGTTATGACATTAGCTTGTAGTTTAAAACAAATAGATTTACAACAGAAACTGTAAAATAAAGCTGCAACAACACAAAACTCCATTCGTCTAAAAAATGCGCCAAATTCAACATTTAGTTCTTTTAAAAATTTTAAACATCAAATTTTAACCAGCTATTTTATATCAAAATGACCCTCCGGTGGCCGAGAGTGTAAGCGACTATCCTCTCACAGAAAAGGTTCTTGATTGGTGCACGCTCATGGGTTGACCTCGTCACTTGACTAGGATTCTAAATTACGAGGTGAATTGGCTGCGTAAAAACGAGTTTTTGAATACTAACGTATTTTAGTAAAGTAAACTGATTGTCTTTCTAACCATTAAATAGAATGCTATGGAATTTTGAAGTTTCAAATTATTTTAAACTATACTAACTATATTATTTTCATGTTTCATATTCCACATGATGTTAACGTTCGTTTTATGCAGTTAACGTTACATATACTTCTTGAAAAACAAAATATGCAAAAACTTTCAGTTTATTGAAAATTTCAAAACCATTCACACTCTTTTGGAGTGTATCTGTATTTTGAAAGTTTGGCCTATTTTGACTTACTGCTTGCGCATTTAAGTTTCGAAGGTCATAAATGCGTTGAAATCATCTTTACAAAGCATTTCAAATTTTGAACCCCAATGCATTTTTAATTTAGTTATAAATAAAGTACAAATCTGTATGTATTGAAGAATAGACTTTTGTTTAGTTATTAACAGTTTTTTAATCAGTTTATCAGTTATTAACAGTTTTGATTTACATTGTTGAATTTTGTTTAATGCAAACTTTATAAATTGTATTATCACATTTACCACACATTAAATTATATCAACACTTATATTGTTCCGAAACGCTTTGAATGAGCTTTTCTATAGCTATTATTTTAGCTAAAACCATGTTAAAAATAAAAATATATGCTACTTTAGTTTCAACAAAAGTTCTGCATTGCATAACATACTTTTTAGTAAATTAAAAAAAAATCACTGCGTACTTTATGTTGAGCAAAATATGAAAAGAAGTTTTTGAAACGAAATTAATTTAACTAAAAATTTAAAGCAGAAAACTGCTTCATCATTTCGATTCGTTAAACAAATGATTTAGTGAAAACTCTGAAAGTTTTAATTAAGAGAACTAGATTGAAGACTTAAAACTTTGAATTATTTAAGGATTTTTAACTAAATTTCTAATTTTTCATCCAAGTTAAAAAAATAACTGTTGAAGTTTAGGGAATGTCTTAATAAACTCCGTTAATGCAATTTTTAGAAAGGTTTTTATTAATAGGTAGCTTTAAAAAATTGGTCATTCATTTTTTCACAGCCATGTAGGTTTGATGAAAATCTTTTCAAAGTTATGTTTAATTTTGATAAAATATTAATTAATTTCCTTTGTAATTGAAAATATATGTAATTTTACTAATCAATTTTTGCATTTTTTAGCTGAAAAATATTTTTTTTTGTCATAGAAACAGTTAAATAATAAACCATAATATACACTAATTAATAAACATTATTATTTACCAGTTAAAAAAAAAAGAATGTAGCCATATTTTTAATCCTAAATCTATTAATTAAAAATATTAAAAACCATATGTCAATATTCTTAGCACTCTGTTCCCATCCCTAGGAACAAAACAGAACTTGGAATGCGCCCTCTGGAAGGGAGGAGCATAAGCTTTATAGCCCGTTACACTACTTGTCAACAGTGACACAGGCACAAGAGGCACACATAGAAAGGACGACACAAACACATAGACGAATAACAACATTTATTGACAAACACAAACATCCATGCCTTACCGGGACTCGAACCCGAACCCAGAAGCTCCCCAAAGGCTAGCTCCCTTACCGTTGTGCTGCCGGGTCGGAAAATCCCGAGGAAACAAATACCCCACACAAAAATATTTCATTGACGCATATCCTGGTTTATTGCGAATGATTTCTTTTCTCAGTATCTCCTCATCTGAGCTCTGTCCATCAGATCACAAGATGTTCTCCACACAGTTTCAGCCGTTAAATCACCAGTCATTAAACACTAACTGACCAATGGTCGTCTTATTCTTCAGCGCTATTAGATACCCACTCTGCAGGGGGAAGCCTGGACATTGATCAAACGACCAGGCGTTCTTTCTTGGTTTATTATGCTTGTTTGGGCCCAATTGGGTGGGATATGTTTAATGATTTGCGTTAGAATTTGTGATTGTGTCTCTTTGGTACGTGTATGTCTGTGGGTTTATTTTTGTGACTGTAGTAATAAAAGGAATTTAAAAAATACAACGAGACCGTAGTCGTAGAAAGCTATGGAAAAAGAAAAGTCGAAATGGTAAAATTTGTCTCGAAATTATGGGTGGTAGATGGAAGAAAGAGAAATAGTCCAACACTACCCTAACTAAAATGTTTCGGCGCACACTTTGTCTCAAGAAAAAAAATTAGGTTGCATTCTCGAAATCTAACGCTGTTAAAAACGAATTTTTTTTTTTACTTAAAACAGCATATTTTTAGAAATAGTGTTTAAAGAAGTAGTTCTAATTTTCTGTAAACACATGTTTGGATAGGAAAATCAACATATTTTTTTATAGTGACGTCACTATGCTTTTATAGTATCTTTACCAGTCCGTTTCCATTCCTAGGAAACAAATACCCCAAAAAATATTTAAGTGACGCATATCCTGATTTATTGCGAATGATTTCTTTTCTCGGTAACCCCTCATCTGAGCGCTGTCCATCAGGTCACAAGATGTTCTCCACACAGTTTCACCCGTTAAACCATAAGTCATTAAACACCAACTGACCAATGGTCGTCTTATTCTTCAGCGCCATTAGATACCCACTCTGCAGTGAGAAGCCTGGACATTGATCAAACGACCAGGCGTTCTTTCTTGATTTATTATGCTTGTTTGGGCTCAATTGGGTGGGATATGTTTAATGATTTGCGTTAGGATTTGTGATTGTGTCTATTTGGTACGTGTATGTCTGTTTATTTATTTTTGTGACTGTAGTAATAAAAGGAATTTAAAAAATACAATGAGACTGTAGTCGTAGAAACGACGGATAAAAGTTGAAACGGTAAAATTTATCTTAAATGCATAAGTGGTCGATCAAAATTCTTTATAGGACATTGTAATTTCGATAAAATTTTATAGAAACTAACCAAATATAATTCTTGGTTTATAAAATGCATTTAAAAATAACCATACTTTTGAAATTGAAAATGCAGATATAATTATTAGTAAGTGTATGTAACATGTTTTGTTACAAATAGTCAAGGCTGGTTGAAACGCCGGATGATTACACGCGGATGGCCTGGAGGCTGGTCAGCAGGCCGCTGAACTTGACGGGTACGCTGCGCAGGAAGGTGTGGCACGGAGGAATGAGGAATGAACGTTCAGCCACTGCTTGGTGTAGGCAGAGAGCGACCGTGCGTGGGCGGCAGGGCCTGGACGGGAGTGACTGGGAAATCATCCCGTCGAGGGACAGCAGCTGTAAAGTTCATGGCGAAGTAGATGGAGAACCATAAGGCCGGGGATGGGTGGTCGCAAGTCCTGCGCAGTTTCGCAATTGGCTGTGACGCAGTTCAGGCAGGATCAAGACATCGGTAACATCCGGATAATTTGCGAGATTTTCGTGAGGTTTTCCGCACAAGCTCTCATTTACGAATCCTGTCGACTAATTTGTAACATGTTTTGTTACAAATAGTCAAGACAGGTTGAAAATAAAGGTTTTTATTTTTATGGGCGAAGAGCCTAAGATATAGCGTGGTGCTACATGGTAGGATGGAAGATGTACTACTACGCAGAAGAACTCTTAGAGACTTTTGTTAAAGTGGAAGGTCACGTGATTCGGAATGTTCGAGAAGGAATGATTCAGAGGGGGCTCGGGAAGTTAAATGAACATCAGCGATAACTGTAAATGCTAAAATGATGCAATCATAGAAAGTTCAAGGATTATGCGTGGGATCGGATCGCGGAAAAACTAATGAGACAAAGTTGTATCGGGGATTAAGGAAATATGGGATATGTAAATAGAAGAAAAGAATTAATAGGACTTTTAAGTATTGGGTTTGAGAATTTCCTCTCATGTATAAATCTATTTATGTGAAATTTTAGAAGCAATTTATTTTGAAGTTTGTTTGCATAATTAGCAATTTACCTGTTAATCTTGATAAAATAAATCGAGTTTAGATAGTTTTGATTTGGCCTATTAGAAAATATAACTCATTAAATTGTATCAATTAATAATCCACGTGAATTATTTTCAGTAATGAAAGTTCTTTAAAGATACGTACAACTGACTTTGATATTAAAATACACTTTATTGGTTTTTAGTAGTAGTTTTTAGTTAAGTTTTTCTTTCTCCTTATAACGCATATGATTGCGCTAGATTATTTTTCTCAAATTAATTAATAACTAAATACTGAAAATTTGCCCACTTTTTATTAAATTTTTCAAAAGTCTTGGTATAATCTTCAAGAAGAGAACCAATATAGAGATAAGCAGTGAAAATTCAGATGGAAAATCACAAAATATCAGAAAATAAATTTTAAATTGCAACTCAACATTATGCAGTTTGGGAGATCCAATCAGAATGAATTTGGTTGGATTGAAGTTTGCATTAAGGCCATACTTGGGTTCGAATACTTAAAATTTCCAGCAAACGGTTAAACGTATCCAATCAGTTAAACGTTTCACCACTTTAAGCAGGAGGTTCCTTAGCGTTACTTAACATTTTGTTCATTAACGCTAAAAAAACTATACACACATCCAAAACTCCTTTCCAGATAAGGAACGCTAATTGGATCATAAGATAATTAATCACAATCTTTCGAAAAATCTCTCTCCTTCCATCTCCAACATCATTTTTTTTTGTGTAACTCTTCCACTCATTTTCTCACAAGTTCGCGTTTAGTAAAATCCAATAACATCCGTGCCGTAATACCATTCATTACCAGTCTCATAAAAATTTGGAGAGTTTAGAGCATCGCTGCATTACTGTGACAGAGTGTTAACCATCACCCAAGGGCTGTGAGGCGCCCTGTGGTCAGTGTCACGATCTACGGATCGGAAGGTCCCGCGATCGAGTCCTGGTCGCTGAAGACACACCGAGTATATGCGGAGTACGTGTTCGTTAAATCTGTTGGGTCCGACAGTCCTGTGGGCGGTCATTGCGCAGTTTCCCACGGGTACAGGTCCCTGGAGACTATTTCCATCCCCTTCAGGGACATGTCTAAATTGTGGAGGTGGTGAGTGATAGATGGCAGCATCTGTCACGTATGTGTGTGTGCGTGTGAGTGTGTGTGTTGTGACTGTCGTACTTGACGAAGGTTCATAAGCGGGACTCTGACCAAGCACACAAGCCTGAAAATATGTGTATACCAACCAATATGGGCATATTTAGGTTAGGTTTTGAATATCTTTGCACTAGAGCTACACTAGGGCCATTTGGGAAGGGCGTTGTATTTTAGTACCACAGTCAAGTGACAAGATATGACACCTGAATAGGCACCCAACGCAACCGTTAAGGGCGACATCGCACGCAGCGTTAGGGCTTTGAAGGATATTTAACGTGCACTCCTTTACACGGGGTATTATTCGTCGGACATTTTTGGCTGCACGGGCCGTTTATTGGTCGGCAGCTATTTTGGCGATGCCCGGACCCGAACCTGAGACCTTTCATATGCTAGGCGAGTGTCTAACCGACGGGGCTCCCCAGCCCAATGGGCACATTTGAAATCTGGAGTACGCTTGCTTTCAGATGCAAAATTTGTATTGTTTTTAGACGAGAACCTGCCGACCCGACGGCGCAATGGTTAGGGTGCTAGCCTTCAAAGCTGCTGGGTTCGGGCTCGAATCCCGGTAAGACATAGATGTTTCTGTTCGTCAATAAATGTTGTTATTTGTTTATGTGTTTGTTTCGTCCTTCTTTGTGTGTCTTATGACTGTCTCTTTTGTTGAGCGGGGTAACAGGCTACGCTCTTCCCTTCTAGAGGGTGCACTCACTTTTATTTGCCATTTGTCAAACGAGAACCTCAAAGCAATAATTGTTTATGTTCCTATTCCTTTGCATTTTAATCTAAAAGACATAAATTACTGCTTTCCATAGTGGAGAATTGGATATAATTGCAGATAATTTCGAAATTACTTCCTCGGTTAATGACCAGAATTCCATTTTATATAAGCTTTATTCCAAATTCGAATTTCACGAAACAAGTTCTACACTGCGTTGCATAATGATATAACCACCATGTATTTTCAACATAGCATAAAATAATTGAAAGAAATCAATGAAATTAATACTTTTATTGGAAATATACGTAAAAAGAAAGAAAATAGCAGAATAAAAACATAATACTTGTTTAACTTTTCGTGAAATTGAATAAAAATGCAAATACTATGTTGCAAAATGACAGGGCCAGTCTTAATTAATACTTAATAACAGAACCCTTTTTGGCAATAACTTAAAAAATTTGATCAGGCATGCTTTTGACTAGACGTTTAAGTACATCTGCATTAATATTTTCGCATTCTGTTATAATGGCGTCGTTCAATTCTTAAAAAGTTGTATATTGCTTTCCTCTGGCGTACGGCCCTGCTTAGGTTACCCCAAACGTTCTCTATAATGTTCAAATCAGGATAACAAGCTGGCCAGTAAATTACCTGCACTCCGTTATCCAGGAAACAATGCCAAGACGAGTTGGCAACATGAATACTCTCATTATGATGTTGGAATTTCCAAAATGAACCCCCAATTTTTTCTCCAAACGGCAACAAATTGTCTTCCAACATGTCTTGGTAGTCTTCTGTTTTCATTCGACCAGAGGGGAACACATTATTGGTCTACCCTGCGCTTCCAAAACCAGCCCAAACCATTAGCCATCGTCCCCCTCCACTGTCTCCTTAGAGAAAATACTCTCTTCATTTCGGAGATCCCTCTAATAGTACTCCCAACCATCAGGACCATCTAAGTTGAATTTTTTTTCGTCACTGAATACTATTGAAGCTACTGTTCTTTTCAAGTCATATGTTCTTTAGCCCATTGCATAATATTTCGCTGGTGAAGCTCTCGTAGCTCTCGATTGTATTTTCTTTTTCTTGTACACAGGATGCTCGCTCCGCCTAACCAATCTTGATAAAGTAGACTTGTGAACGTTGATGGTGGGGTCTCGTGATAATCTGGTCAATGTTTCCCCGACTTTTAGTTTCTTTACAACTAATTTTTATTGTCGAATTGCTAGCTTTCGAGGTCGTCCAGTTGATTTCTTCTTCTCATATTTTGATCTAAGATGGAGAAAGTTATTAACCACGTGCGGTGAACGTCCAATATATCTTGCTATATTGCGTGACGACAATCCTGCTTGGTTTAAAGCTGCAATTTGCCCCTTTTCAAAACCTGATAACTGCTTTTTCCTACCCATACTTAATTAACACCTTTTCAAATCTATTGATTTTACTTATTCACAATAAATGCAAACAATGTTAGTTTAACTAGTTAAAACAAAGCTTTTATGGCTAGAAATGTTTCCGGTTGCCTATTTATATCCTCCGTGAGGAGCTTTAACGCATGCAATTTCGCCTGTTTACTTAAAAGTAAGAGTGGTACTATCATTTTGCAACAGTAAATCTCCATTTGTTTTAAACATTTGCTTATTAAGCCAAACTCAAAACTTCTCACAGCTTGATATCCGGCATTCTACTTAATTATACTATTCTAGTTTCTGGAAGTATTACAAACTTATTCAAAAATATATTATACAGTTTTTACTCAGAAGAAACAAGGTGGTGCTATCATTTTGCAACGCGGTGTATATGAGTTGCCCAGTGTTAAAACCAAGTCCATCCAAAGTTAGATACGGCCGAATAAATTGGCGAGGTCTAATAATCTAGCCAAAACGTCATGTTTATCGTCGGGTTTGGAGAGTCAGTAACAAAAAGAGTAAATCATATTCGCGCATGGTTGACCGTATCTTTCAAATTCCGAACAGGTTTTCGCTCTTCTTCTTTTAGACCATCTGACACTCTGAACCGGATTGATCGCATAACTTCACAAAGTGCTTGATTGGCCTTTAACTGAAGTAGCTCGTGAGTTGAACCAATTTTCCTTCAAATCGCAAACAAATTTGAGAATAATTTTTAGGTAAGTATAGGTACATATACTTTCCGGTTTGTCTGCCTGATCAGAGACACAATTATAGACCTTCGTCAAGTTGGACAGACACATACAGAATTTTTACTTACACATAAGTGAGAAAGTACGTCCATAGCAAAGACGACAAGCGAATCGGCACCCTGTACAATGCGCAAATTGTCGTTGGCCCAGCACTTTGCTTGTACGGGCGTCTTTTAGAAGTAAGGATTGAAGCTTATATGAGTTGAATACCATAGCACTAATTGTAATACTAATTTTACCCCTAAAAAACACTATTTTGTGCTTTGATGATAATGCAACGAGACCTATCCGAATATGTGAAGTCGAAATATTAGCTAATTATTGAAAAATAACATGCTAAGGTATGACAATAACTTAACTATATATTAAATATTTGTTTAAGTAATGTTGCGGTACTACAAATAAGCCGTTATTCTGTATTTCCAAGTGGCACAGGTTTATTCTAAAAAATAAAAAAAAAAGTCTAATTATATTTTGTATTACAAATGCTTTTAGCAGACTTACAAATGTCAAAAAACAAAGAGTACACATTTGTAAAAAAATAAACCCATTATTTTTCTTAGATCGAAATCACTTGTAGTTTATAAGAAGAAAAGTGGTCTCCTTGAAAGTGGAATTGGTACTGTGATCGTAAAAGTCATATCGGATTCCACTCATTCAACGTAACGGTTTATTTTTAAACCAAACTTTATTCTACTCAAGTCTCAACTGACTTTAAAGTCTTTTCTTTTTTAAAACTTCTACAATCATGCGATATCTATACTATCGCGCGTTCTTACAATTTCAATTATGAGTGATGCCAACCGTTCGTTATTGCTCAATCTCTCTCATATGTTCAACATGTTTTAGAGGGTAAGCATTTTTATTGTAAAATTTGGAAACAACTATAGTTCAGCTTCACTTTTCTAAATTTGTGAATACATACATAACTGTGAGTTTTAACGGTCGACTCAACTGATAAGGCCAGACAAGATCTCCGTTAAGTCACGTTTTCCGTTCGTTCCGTTATGTTGGCTGTTCCGATGAATAATACCGAAACCTGTACGCGCTCGGCCTACTGTATTCCTAACAGGACGGAAACCGTGCTACCAAGGAGCTTTTTTCTAGATTTAAAGTTAAGTAGTCCGTGTACTAAACCAAATGTATACATTATAAAGCTTCCATCCATTTCTCCATACGTTTAATTTGTACAAATTTTGCCTTTCAATAAGAAGCTCTTTTATTTTATAAATATTTTTTTCTCAACTTTTAAACAAACATGCTGTTATAAGTTAAGACATACCCTTTTTGAGAAAAATACTTTTGTCGGAATTTATATTTTTTAGTGGGAAGCCAGCTAAAAAGAGTTTTAGCTAAGCAACGGCAAGATCAAATGTAACAAAGGCTTATACAACGCATTTTTATAAGCAAGTAGCGCTTGATACTGTGGCAAAACGTTAACTGAAGAAGGTGTTATTTTCCTAAGCTTTCAGTTAATTTCCAGAGCTTTAATTATCCGAATCCTAATAGATTAGGATAATTAGAGGTCTACTTAACTCTCATTTCAGACTAAAATGTAAGTTACGCGTTGTTCTAACCAACTCGGCTATACAATGTAAAAACGACCTAGAAATCAGTAAGTGATAAAATCCTAGTTTTTCTTTTGGCCTGAGTGTCGATTTAAAGATAGTGTTATGCGATGCATTAAGGTGTAAGGTTAACTGATTTAATTAATTGCCCCTGCTAGAATAGATCATCTTTATGACGTATTTTTTTTATTTCCTCTATACTTTTGGAAATGATAAATGGAAATATAGTTTGGTGTGATGAATGGTTTAAGGGATTAAAGAATTACGTGAAAAGAGCTGATTTCTGAGCGGAATTTTTAAATACCTTATTTCTATAATGAATAGTTTGAAAGATAATGCATAGTTATGGATTGCTTAGGGTATTGGTAGAATTTATAATAAATCCTAAATATTTACATAACATTGTTAAAATTAATGTAAAAAATACTATTTGCTTTTGTGAACAGCCTACACTTAGGTATATTTGATACTTACTGCTCAATTTTTTACGAATTTAAAGCCCACTTTAATGCATGACCCATAATAAAATTGAATTAATAAATAAGATGATCATAGTAAAAATGAAAACCACTGTAAACAAAATGTACAATAATGTTATAAAATATATATGTTAATTTCTTTTCACATGAAACCAAGAAAATGTATTTTTAAAATCTGAAATATTGAGTGAAATAGGAAGTATGAGAAGAATGATCAAAAAGATTTTATTTAAGTTTATATTTGCTGGATTGAACGTTGATGGAAAAGTCAATATTTACCAAACATCAACAATATTGCAATCGAATAGAGGCTATTTCTGAGACTCTGACAGTTAAATACGTTCTTTTATTTGTAACTGTATTTAGTTTGTTTATTTGAATAAAAATTAATGTAAATTCTCCTCTATTGAAGTTACCTGAGCTATTTTTCATTTGACATTTTTAGGAGAAAAAATATAATACATCGTTTTTTTCGAATTTATCATTAACATTACTTATACTTGGAAAGTGAATTTATTGAAATTCATGCATTTAGCGCTAAACTTTAAGTATTCAACGTCTACATCATTTCCCAATGACAACAATGTTTTTTCTTCAATGGTGGAGCAACGTGAAAGTTTGAGTTAGTTAATAGACGATTAAAAAAACTGTAAAAACAAATTAAAATTTTAATGTTTTTAAATAAAATATAAATATTGCAAGGCGTAGTAATATTGATCAAAACATTTTTTTTACTCTTTCGTAAGAGAATTTAAGAGTCAACTTGTTTTTGGATATGCTTTCGAAATATAAATCATTATCTATATCATATGATGCTGCAATTGATGCCCAATCATATTTTAAAATCTCGCAGTTAGTTTTCAGAAAAGCCTGATTTTCCTAAAATAATTTATTCCCCGAAATTCCCATCCTGAAGTTACATACGAGAGAAATAGAATAAACTTTTGTTGGACTCCCATATTTGTTTACGTTCCTCAAAAGGGAATGGTTTGTTTTGCTGTTAAAATTCCTCTTCTAAGGCAATGTTACAATTGCATTCAAAAGATCTATTTTCGGTTCATAGCATAATTTGTAATGAAAGATTTTCCCATGAAAGTAATATAACTGGAAATAAATAGCAAGATTGATTGAATTGAGGTCTTTCATGAGTGGTTCATTTCTACGATACTTCTCCTTCTGATCTTAGGAAATTACCTTCAAGATTAAAATAGGAAATTCTACGATATTAAAATAGGAAATTCAACGATATTTTCTATTTTAATCTTAGAAAACTACGTGTATTCCTTTTAAATTTAAAACGGATTACAAAATTACATTTTGATAAATTCCATAACTTCGATATTTGTATGTAATATAAAGAGAAACTTCAATAAGATTTAGGAAAGATTTCGTTTGGTAAAGGTTGTATCATTATTCACCACTAGTTAAAAAGAAATATTTTTTTCTTGGATAAAACTAACTAAGTTACTTTCGATATAATTGCTGTGTTAAGTTATACTTATTCTTTTGAATAATATTTATTAAGTGTCTAAGCTCTGTTTACATTTTTAGTTGCTTATATTCAATAACATTTTCACAAACTTACATTTGAATTATTGACACTTACACACAATTATATATTTCAGTACCTTTCACTAACCTTACATTTTGCTAAATAACTTAGTGGTATAATATTATCAGGGTTCGTTTCGGATATTTCTTTAAAACTTCCGTTTTTGATACATTGATAAGTATACTTGGAATTGAATTTAAAGCAATCAAAAAGAACAAAATAACTCCGAAACCATGTCTATTCCACATTTTGTTTTGTTATCAATATAAGACACAATCCTACATACCAACATTCCAATCCCAAACAGACCACACGTCGATGTCTGAAAAATGTATTAAAAATTGAATGCACTTGTATTTTTTCCAATGAAACATAATAATCCAGAAAGAACTACAGATCATTGCTTTGCATCGTATTATTAATACTATTATTAAGTCTTACGTATATTTCAGACTCAATAATTATGACGTTAACGCTTATTAATCACAACAAATAATTCTGACTATGCATAATAAGGAATGTTTGTTTGGAATTAACGTCGCACTAGAGCTACACGAGTGCTATTTGCGACGGTCGTCATATTTTACAACCACAGTCAAGTGACGAGCCGACACCTGAGTAGGCACCCATCGCAACCGTTAAGGGTGATATCGTACGCAGAGCTAGGACTTTGAAGGATATTTAACGCGCACTCCTTCCACACGGGGTGTTATACGTCGGAATTTAGGCTGCACGGTATGCATAATAATGAAAAAAATTAGAACTGCTTATAAAAGTAAAGCTTCAAGTTTGACCTGAAAGCTTACGGAAGTCTAACATTAGCTTGTTAACATGGCTTTGGTGCAGCCATGAAACCATAGGAACATATTTATATATTTTATAAATAGGTAAATGTACATAATAACTTAGTTTTTAGTTGAATTTGGCCAAGGAATAAAACTATATAAATAACAGTATCACAGTAGTTAATTATCCAAGAAATTTTTCTGAAAGGAAAAGTATATTTCAAATTAATTTTTAAGAAAAGATCCGGCTGACCCAGCAGCACAACAGTTAGGGAGCTAGCCTTTGGAGCTTCGGGTTCGAATCCCGGTAATTCATTAATGTTTGTGTTTGTCAATAAATGTTGTTATTTGTCTATGTGTTTGTGTTGTTCTTCTTGTGTGCGTCTCTTGCGTATGCGTCACTTCTGGCTAGTGGTGTAACGGGCTACAAAGCCTATGCTCCTCCCTTCTAGAGGACGCATTCCAAGTCAAGTCAAGAAGAGATCCGTCAAGGTACCCCAAGGAATTTTTTTTCTTTATTTCTAGTTTCCAGGCTTCTATAATTGGTTGGTTGGTAGACATATATTTGATCAGGCTTGTGTGCTTGGTCGCGAGGACCCGCTTATAAACCATCGTCAAGTAGGACAAAACAAGACACACGCATACACAAATGACAGATGCCACCATCTGCCGCCACCTCCACAATTTAGACATGTCCCTGAAGGGGAGCTTCTATAATTACCTGAAAATATTTTCATTAAAAATTCATAATTGACAAAGAGCTTCCTATATATAACCCTACAAGGTTTTTGAAGTTGGTTCTTTTTAGAATGATAGCGCAATTCAAGTCTTTCTCCCCAACTTATTTTATTTCATCTCCCTCACGCTGTGCAAGGATAGAAAAATACCCCTCTGATAAATACATCGCAGATTGATTTCCAGCTCACTAAATTTTTTTGTGGGAAGTTGTGTTGCCGTTTTGCTGATTTTCCTGTTTTAGAGACGGGGTTTTAAAGAAAATGTTTTTTCTCGGTTTTCTGTAACATATTGTTCAAAATAGTTTTTTTTCATAGATCCATTTTGTTTTCAGTACTTTTTGAAGAGCCCTGGCAGCTTTTACTGTCAATTAAAGAAAAGTTTTACATTTAAGCTTTGTTTTAATTTCAGTTTCTCAATGTTATTGATAGGAGTTTTTTTCATGCACCATTTCAAAATCAGCAGTTAAAGATCTTATTACTTTAATTGAAAAGATATTTTAATAAATTATATTTATTTCAAATTCATACATGAAACGTTTTTATGTCTGAATTTTAAAATAAATATAATTTTTAAAACTCAGTTTAAATATATGTCATTCTAAATTATGCCGAAGCAATGCAGATTGCTTAGTAGTTAGTAGTAGATTGCTCGAAGTAGTTGCATACATATTATAAAGCATTTTGGATAACTCTTAATTAAGCAAGCAATTGTTTTTATTCTGACCATTTATAATAATTAGCAATAAGCATTCCTAAAAGATTACTGAAATCTATTAAACTAACCACAGGATCGTGTTTTTTTGTTTGGAAATTATATCGTTTTTAATCTTACTAAGTTTCGTGTTTCGTCAATTTTGTGAATAGAAAGGACGTTCTTAATTTTTTTAAGAATGTTTTTTTTATCTATCATTATGAAATATCTAATTTATTATGACACTAATAAGTTTATCAGATTTGATATTTAAAAGAAAAGCACATTTTAGTCTTGGCAGTATCAGTACCATAATTTATAAGTACCTTTATAAAAGCTTTTATACGAAATTGCAGTTTTCGTGCTTCATCTAAGGGGAATATATGGACTTAAGCACTTATTGACAAGGCTTTTGAATTGTTGCTATAAAATGCTGATGCTCCTTTGAAAAAAGTTGTACTTTATAAGCCAATTTATGCGAAAGTCTTTAAAAATCCTCCGAGAAGCAAATCAGCTAAAGTGTAAATTGGTTTTCTCTAAAAAAGATGAAAGTTAATTTTTAACTATTTTAATTACTTATTTTTTAAATCTATTTTTTGTAGAAGATTGAAAGTATGGCCTCTTCATACATTCAATTTTAACATTTTATAAAACAGTTCTGTATCCCTCAGAGGGTTAAAAAAAAGTTAAATTTAAAGATTACTAATCAATATTATTCAAAATAAAAAAAAGCATTTGATAAAATTTCTTTTTTTTTTGTGTTCTTTAAGGGTTTTTTTTAAAAAATTATGACTTGTATTAAAGTTACTTCTAACCTTAACTTCATAATAAAAAAAGTTCAATATCCTACGAATTTAAATTAAGAAGATCTTTATAAGGGTAGGATAGGGTAGATAAATATATATTCTGGCTTGTGTGCTTGATCAGAGACCCGATTATAAACCTTCGTCACGTAAGAGAGACACATAAAGAGTTTTACTGTCACAAAGAAAGGAAGTACACCCAGGGTAAAGGCGTGTATCGAACCCGCACCCGTTACAGTGCGAAGACTGCTGGTCTGCGATGCTAACCACTCAGCTATCCGGGCCCCATCTTTACAAGAAGATATTGATTTTTTTTGTCAAATTATGTAAATTAAAAATTGGAGTAAATTTCTTTTTTAGTTATAGAATTTTTTTTGCTTAATCTTATCCTACTATAAACATTAACATTTATATTAGAAAAATCAAAGCAGAGTAAGCCATATAAACTAACATTCTATAATAACCTATCGGAAAACCCCTAACAACCTATTAAGAAAATGTTTTACCAATTCCGTTAAAAAAAATAAAAATTCCCTTTTCGATGGTGGATTAACATAAACTATTATATGGTTCTTCTTTCGCTGAACATGTTATTATTTTATGACGCATTTTCATCCATCAAATAGGTTCTTTGAATCCTGATACACAATCTCAAACATGACGTGTGAATATAATTTTCCAGCCTTGAACAACTTCAAAACATTGTTCACGATGTCAAGCCGAATAACAATGTTAACGTAACTCTATACATGAGATTTATTATTTTTCCTTCGATACGAAACTTCAAGTGCCATTCACTCCTCCTGTAAACTATTTTTCAGCCTCCTGTCAAAATGGTTGGCAATGCCATGCATTATTTACAACAACAAAACAACAGCAAGAGCAAAAAAATGCTGGCGATATCCCAAAAAATGATATAAAAATACCATCTTAAGAATTTCCATACCGCCCTTACGTTATTAGATAAATCATACCGTTACAAACTATGTTTACCTTTGAAATTGTGGAGAAAGTAATAGATTTTGCGTGTCAGGTTTTCCGAAATACGTAAAAGGAGGCTTTGAGCATAGACATATTTTTGAAGTTTCATGGTTAGTTAAAAAAAATCTATTGTTTGATTGCATTCTCTTCAAAATGTCAATTTAAATGTGTATCGATTTCCGTACAATTTAATGATAATCTTTTGTTTCAATATTTACTTCAATTTACCTAAGTAATTATTATACTCTTGGACTTAGTGAATATTTGTCTAGCGGATATATTTTTATTTTATCTCAGTGGGCGTTATTTAACTTTGATACTGTTAATCAAGATTTGTATCCTAATCTTATATTTAGCACTTTAAACGGACCTTAAACTAAAAGTGTTCGCCTAAAAATACATTGTCTTTAATGAAAGTACCAAAAAGAAGCGTTTCCTTTAAAGAAAGCAGGCATTTGTTTCTCAACAGCTTACATGTAATACCTATGCATATATAGCATGTTATATATAAGTTTGCCCTCTCCCCCCCGTTGGCCGAGAGGTGTAAAACACGAGCCTCACACCGAGAAGGTTTTGGTTCTGTCCTTGTCCTAGCCATACTATAGACGTATTTCTTGCCCTGGTGGAAAAAAATCCTCTAAAATTCACCGGGGTGCCCGAGTACGCTGTAATATACGTACTCGTTAAATCTGTGGAGTCGAAAGTCCCGACGGCTTTAGCGTACGATGGCTCTCGAAGTTCCTTTGGGTGCCCGCTCAGGTGCCGACTTCGTCCCTTGACCAGGGTTCTAAATTACGAAGCGTAATTGGTTGTGCTAAAGCTCCTAAAGGAGGTTAGAAATAGGTAGCTGGAATCGATTACATTACCCTTTATATTATTTTTTCGATGGTAATAAATAAAAATTTTCTTTAACATGTTTTTATTATATTTAATTTGTGAGATACATAGCTGTTTCTCGTTACAAAAATATTTCTCTATTTTTAAATGATACAAAATTGAAAATTTATTCTAGTTTGCACAAAATATTATTTCATTTAAATCGAATTATCGATTCCATAATCTAATGTTTCAACACGTTCCCTGATTACCATATGCACTATGAATGCTATTTGAATCCCGGGGCCAAAACCGCGGTGAATCTCATATTAGCCTCCTCACTATAGGTCCACGCATCGCAATATATTATATAGCAGGAGGTCTGCCAGGGGCGTGCGTCTGAATTCCTGAATTCCTAAGTTAATTGCACCCTAGCGTGGGACTAGGGAGCTCCAGGAATGCTCCCTGGTGTGATGTGCGCCCCTGCGGCAATCAGACTTGGAAAGTCAAGCTGAGTGTTTGGATTAAATGTAAAAAGGGGGATTGTATGAGTTGGTGAATAATTTGAATGCATTTGGAAGCATATAGCTATCGAAAGTGTAATTAGTTTAGGTGTCAGGTGTTGGTAATAAGATCTCAGAGGAAGTATTTGTTAAGAGAGTAAAAAATAAGTCGATAATTATTAAATCAGTAATAGCTTGTCTTGCCTAATATGAAATGTAAGGTAATAAGCGTATTGCGACAACGTCGAAAATAGGAATGGAAAATTTTGGTTTTCTGCTGGTTTTGAATGCTGCTGATTCTGAAAAAATGATTCTTGTCCATCTGTATGTCTGTCTGAAACCACTCTACAGCTCGCACTGAAGAGGAACGAATTTCAAATTAGTTACATGAGTGCCTATTGCCTATTAGACGTCACAATAGGTTTTCGAGAAATTCGCTCATGGTAAAGGTAGCCTGTCATAAAACTTTTGTTTTGTTTTTAAAGGAATAGCTAAAACACACCAACACATCTACAGAATTTAAATGTGGTACACAAGTTTCCACTGAAAATTACCTTTTCGGATGAATAATTACCTGTAGATGTTTTCACAATATTTAACTTTTCAACAATCTTTTATGAGAGCATTATTGCCCATGATATTTAATTCTGAAGTTATTGAATTGTACCTATCAACAATTTTACCGATTAGAACCGCATCTTTCTAAATGCCGGAAATGCAATGAACTCGTCAAGAAAAGACTGAGTAATTAATTTAAATTTATTAATTGAACTCCCGAGACCTTAACTGCCGAGACAGATGTGATCTTCGAAAACTCAATTACCATTCCTCGAAACAGCTTGGCATTTTCACTCCTGAGAGCTAGAGTGGTTCATTGTAAGAGGCTGTACGTAGAAAACAGGCTCGTCTGCAATGTTAATACAATCAAAGAAATGCTATTTATCATCTATATTGTGATAAATCATGGATGAAAGCGCACTTCAAAGTCCTCACTTTTTTAAATCTTTGTAAAATTGCAAACAACTTGTCAATCATATTGAAAATCCAATCATATTGAACTAAGTAATAGTATAACAATACAAACTTGCAAATGTGATCAAACAAATCAGATTTACACATATATTTGAAACGCAACTAAGTTAAATTTCAAAAATATTGAGTTGATAAGTTTTTCGTAAGACGAAGTTTTTGCAGTATATTACTGTAACAATCACTGCGAACAACTTAAGTATGCGGAAATAAACAATGCCAAGGGATATTTTTATGGATATTTCAATATTTTTAAGCTTTAGTATACACTGCAAATCTCTGAACACATTATGAACGCATCACAGAATACTATATTTGTCTCCTAGTTTAGATCACATTACAGAACACTTTCTGGAACACATTTTGAAGTGCCTTTCCGAACACTTTATTTTGTCTCCCTTTTTAGATCACAATCCGGAACGCATTTTAGAACGCATTTCGAAACACCTAATGAAACACTATTTTCTTCAGAACACTTTCCGAGCGCATTTGGCAACGCTTTTCGGAACTTATTCGGGAACGCTTTCTAAAACACATTTGAGAACGCTTTTAGGAACATATTCGAGAACGCCTTTTCAAAACACATTCGGGAACGCTTTTTCAAAACACATTCGGGAACGCTTTTCAAAACACTTTAGGCACGGTTTCGGACGCACTTTCAGAAACACTTTTCATTTGAGTAGCAGTTTGCTGTATGGCCTAAAGTTGAACGCATGCTTAATTTTCTTTCAAGAAAAATGTTTTAAGACTTTATGGGAAAAAAATCTTCTGTTTCACGCCTATAACTCGTGGTCACAACCGTTAAGGACATGAAACAGAAGAAAGATTTTGTTTAAAGACCAAAAACATTTTGCTTAGGAAAATTACAGCACAAGTTAAACTTGATACCATGCAGCAAACCGCTACTTAAATTAAAATGTTGCTGAAAGTGCATCAAAAAGAGTTTGATTGCATACAATACAATTTTTAAAAAATATTTTTTTATATAAATAAACAATGTCAAGCTTAATTTCGCATACCACAAATAAGTTTTCAAGGAATTGATATGAAAATCAAGAAAAGTGAAGTGCATTTTTTTTATAAAATCATATGGTATACGACTTAAAAGGCAATCTTACTCTAATGTTTGATTTTTAAATACTCATAACTAAATACTATATTTAAATTTAGAAGTTAATCAAACAATGCAAAGATATAAAATAAAAACTGAAAAATACAAAAATAAAGAATCCTACCCATTGTCACTTTAAAAAAATTAGTACTATGCTATTGGCATTCACAGTGTTTACATTCTAAACGGTAACTGTGTCAATAGTTGTTTTGATTTTAGTTCGTGTTTTGAGCATTTTCTAAGTGGCGGACGGGAAGTTTCAAAGCGTTAGGTTTGTGTTTTCTTCTGCATTATTATTATTATTATTTTTTTTTGGGGGGGGGGGTCTTTAAATCTTTGCTTCATTACATTATTGATAGTTTTGTTTATTACAAAGTTAATTGGGGATTTTCACTTTGATTCTTGTCTACCCCAAGACAGTAATGACCATTTTGTTATGTGGAAGATTTTCTGTATTCTATTGAAATAAAAGTTAAAGGACTCAATGCAATAATATTTTAGTTTTTATTACCAAAAACTAAATTTCAGAAGAAAAAAAATATACAGGCAGCATATCTTCAAACACTCCACCAAAATTTTTGAAAAAGATCATGGCATGATTTATGTATTTAAAAATCAAATTTGTAACACTCTGCACAAACATTTTTATAATGCTTACTGAATTTAAATGTAGGTTAAATTTTAACAGATTTGCACTAGTCATAAAAATTAATATGTATATCTTATGAAATACAATCTGTCAAGAAAACACAAAAATGACGGTTCGCTGGGGTAATTTCTAGGGGAAGAATCAGAAACACTCGACTATTTAAAAAATCTAAAATAGCAACTTATTTTTGTATCCATACATTTTTTAATGTGAATTGATACAATTTATTAAGCTAACTAAATTAATAATTCCTTTAAGCAATATTTGAAAAATGTAATTAGTTCTAATTTTAAGATAATTTTGAATTTTCATCTAAAAGATTCTGATTTAGAGCTGCTATGTGTGAGAATTTTTGAAAAAATAAAACTTCCCATTCTAATTGCTTAGTAATTAAAAAGTTTAGAATGCTACCCTGTAGTCATGATCATAACTTTAGTTAAGGCTTAAAGTTGTAGATTAATTAAAACGGTAAAATATGGCAATGATAGATCAAATAAAACATAAATGGTGAGAACAGCATTGGCCAGGAACAATGAGCAGTATTTAGTGGAATCTTGTAAACTAAATTAAAATATCGTCAAAAATTTAAATACCATAATACAGTATTAAATAAGAGAAAAAATACATACAAATGTGTTTCATTATATAAGTACATATATGTACCATACAAAATAATACATTGCTTTCTGAATTAAAGTAATATTTTTACATTTTTTCAAATTTGTCAAAATATGTACAAAAGTGGATTTAATTTTTATTAATGCATGAAAAATTCAATAAAACCATTATTTGAACATAAAACTTGTATTTGCTACAAATACATAAAACAGTAAATAAGTATACATAGAAAATATGAAACAATATATGTACAGCCTTAGATCACAGAATTCACAGAAAAATCAGCACAATTCTGGCAAACTTTGTTAAAATGTTTCAAATGAGATTATGATCACTTTGTGTTGAAAATAATTAATAACTCTAAGTTCCAGAGAAGCATGAGCCGATTAACTCACAATCAGCTTTGAGTGTCATTTAGTACTTAAAAGGTCCAATCAAAAAGAAATTTTTATGCTAAAAGTATTAACCTAAGAAGTATACCATTCAAATATAAACCTAATATTACAGACCTATACCTAAGAGAAAAACTTTTGACAAAATTATAAGAAAATCAGAATTAGTGAAATGAGTTTCTTGAAGAATGGAAAATTGACTAACTCAATATTTGGAAACAAGTTTCTCAATTAGTATAAAAAAAAACACAAAAGTTCAAGATGTCTTTAAGAAACAAAACCAAAAAATCACATTATACTTTCCAAAATCTTTAATGCCCTCTTCCCTAAATGGTAATATTTGTGGTTAAACAAATATACCCCTAATGCACCAAGGGCTTGTACGTACTGGGCAGGGTAGTTCAATTCAAGAGTGTAATAGATGGAAAGAAGAGTTGTTAGCAATCCAATTACGTTTTTGGGAGTGTTGCTCAAAAACTTTCCAGCAAAAATGACTGCAGCATCTTCTACTTTGCCCTCCTTCAAGAGCAGTATGGCGCTCGGAGATTGCGACAACGGAACTCCTTTTACCCTACTTTCAAATTCATCTGAATTCTAAGATTAAAAAGAAATTAGTATATATACTAAAAATATATTTTATTTATAATAACTACAACTAGATACTAATACCATTATGATTAAAATGACTTATTATATGCTAACCATATTATAATAAATAGAATAATTATGAGTCATATTTATCTAAATTATGAACAAATATCCTTTTAGATAAGGGGGGGGGGGTGAGAATCAAGCAACTAGGGGTCAGTCCTGATATTTTTACGGAACATATTTGTAAAGAAGTACATTGCATAGACTTTTGTTTCTGTAGGATTTTAACACACAAGATTACATACTTTTTTTATTTGGTTACTGAAAAAAAAGGGAATAGTGTTTGCTTGCCATCTTGACAAATATGCAGCACCTATTTATACGTGTTAGAAGTTTCTGATAAGCCTGTTAATGTTGCACAATATTATTCTCGATAGAACTCTGGCTATATCACACAAAGGGGAGAAGGCGATTATTATAGGAAGGAGGGATATATATATATATATATATATATATATATATATATATATATATATATATATATATATATATATATATATATATATATATATATTAAGACTTTATTAAGATATACTTATTTAAAAAAAATCATATAATTCACAGACATCCCCTTAACCATCATCCAATAATTTTTTTCCTAACAGATGCCAACATGCAATAATTCTTTAGAATAAGCTTAACATGTTTTTCATGGGAATTATCTACATTGCAGACAAAAAATTATTATTTGTGCCTTTCAAATTTGAAAGTCAGCTAAGCTGTTTTATCATAAATATAAAGTTTGCACCTTTCCCTGTTCTTAATAATTTAGTAAGTAAACTGAAGAACACACCTACCTCAGTGACTTCAATAACATCCTTATATCTGAGGTCTTTAATAGTTACAATGGAAGTCTTCTTCTCAAAAGAAAGCCAACTGTTCAAAAGAGTATCATCAAACTGGGGGGGAAATATTACCCAGCATATTTATTTGTACAATAAATAACACATAAGATTTTATAAAGAAAAAATCAAGTACAAATAGTGTATAACAAGTGCTGAGTTATGTGACCTTAACAACTTTACACTCATCTACAAGTTCTGTAAATTAATAAAACTTTAATCAGGATACAAAATGAAAGCCAAATCAGTAATTAAGATAAGTTAAAATTTGAACATAACATTTTAGAAAGAATGTTATTTGTTTATATGTTTTTGAAAAATCACCTTTTTTTCTGTTTGCAGCTTTTCATTCACTTTTCCAAAGAATTCTTTTAGTCTGTTTGACATTGATTTAAATTCATTTGCCCCTATCATAAGGCTAAATTCTACAAGAAACTGAAATAAAAAGAAATCCTTTCAATGATAATAACCTCATGAAATCAGGCAAGCTATGTTGCTGGACATTTCTAAGGTTATCATAAAATCCTTAACGCTATTATAAAGAGCTACTTACAGGAAGACATTATGGTAACTTTAATCATGAAATTGTAATTTCTACATTTAATCATTCTAAGTGGTAAAAAAAAACTTTGTATAACTTACTATGAAACTTAAATATCAATGAATCTAAATATACTATGAATCTAAATTTATTGAGCTCTTAAAATTAAATTTTTTAATCATATTTAAAAGATTTTGAGTATTAGTTAAAGCTTTTTTTAAAAATCTATCAGCAATTATTAAGAAAGTGGGAAAGGTACATGTTGTGGATTTGAGTGGCTGAAATGAGAGTGGAGTCTCCTGGCCATTCCTAAAACTTACATATTCAGCTGAGGAAAAGCAAGGGTATCCTTTTAGGATAGTTTCAAACGTCGCCCCCTCTTTCAACAAGTCTGTCCTGTGGGAAAAAGTCTCTCGAAGGTAAAACTTAATAAGAGTTTTCTCTTTGTTTTTCTTTTCCCATTCTTCTTTTATTAATTTTTGCTGTTTTATTGTTTCTTTTATTTCTGTTGTTTTCTGAGGAAAAGAAGACTCGGCCCTCATCATGCTAGAAGATTATGAAATTAAAACGCATGAGAAGAAAACATTTTTGTTAGGTTAAATTTTTAACTAGAGTTTACGTTACATTTTTAACTAGAGTTTAGGTTACATTTTTAACTACAGTTATCAATAAACTGTTTCCTTTCTCCCAACTCCAAACCAACAGAGTGGTACAGGACTTAAGACAGCATTGGTTCTACTAACTGATCTCTCTGTACCTTAGAAGAAAAGTTCTCTATGCATATTACTTTTGAAAATTTATACACCATCAGCTCGACAAGGAGAAAAATTTTAGTATAGCAAGCAAAAAAGCCCTATAAATCAAGATATCTATCCAGATTAAACTTAGACAGATGGCGGAAAGGAAATGTTAAACATAGATATAATAATACTATATCTTTACTATTTTATAAAATTTGACTGTTATACTACACCTACATTGCAGTTTTAAGCTGGCCAACTTTATAATTTGGAGTTGGCAGAGGAAGCTCTTGCGAGGATATACTTTGGAAACCTTTGACGTCATAGAAGTTCACTTTTTTGCTGTGGCGATACTTTCGCATTTTTTGGCTCAGGGCACTGGTAAACTTACTCTGAAATATAATAGAAGTTTCGATAAAACAATATCTACAGCAACATGTGCTTGAAATAGTGCATACTAATTAATTACCCATGGTTTTTTTCCTTCTGCTTCAATACAGGGATATTTTTGATACATCCTAATTCCGATTATTGAATAGGCAGTTTTTGTATTTATTACTGGACAGTCAGCATAGTGTGCCGCAGTTTGCATAATGAAGTTATCCCACAAGTTTCCCAAGTCTCCCTTTTCCAGAGCAAGTTGTAGACATTTAGAAAATATTGGAAGATCTGGTATCTGTAAGAAGCACACTATACTAAACACAATTGTAAATAGAATTTCAATTAAAAAACTGAATTGATGTAGTCATGAGGACAAAACAATGGTGCATTCAGACAAGAGACAAGTTAAAATTTAGACAATATAACTCAATGGTTGATATTTCTGGAAAAATTTTACAGAAAGCTTTAGGCTGGAAGAATGAGAACATTGCACTCAAACTGCAAATTGTATGCAACACAATTCCTAATTTTTAATGTTGGTCAAAATATTACGAGCTATGAAGAATTGCAATAATGTTACACACTTGCATACATATGAAGCTGCATATGCATATGAAGAATGAATATTTTTAACTCTTGGAGAATTGTGGAAGTTAATTCAAAGCACATTGAAATTAGTCTGGTACATTAGGTATAGATTAAAAAAAAAGCTTAATTCTTATCAAGGTTTGAGCAAATACACTTGTGATAACTTTTTAGAAAATCTCATCACAGCATTAAGCAGAGTTAACTTTTTCATAAATTAAAAAGGTTTCACTAATGGAACACAAAAAGAAAAATTCTAGTACCAAGGTTAACCTAGAAGAAATATGTGAAGCAAGTAGTCGTGCTTAAAAGAATATCACATGTTTTTTCATTGAACTATGATACATGTTAATGCTATGTTAGAGCTAAAAAAGTGATTTAGCTATTTATGATACATTTCAATTTGTGTGTGTTTTATGCATTACATACTAAGCATTCCAGTTTTGTGGCAGCTGCACTGTTTGTGACATTGACTTCCAAACTTGCACTTTTAGTGACTGTTGAATTTTCAGTACTTGGTACTGTAGAAGGGACGGATAATGCATCCTCATTAAGTAGTAAACTTTTTTCTATTTTTCCTATTGAAAAACAAATACATTTAAGCAAAAAATACACAAGTTTATTTTTTGTTAATTTTCTAACAAAGCAAATTATTTATTTTCATATAATTTTTTTAAAACTCGTTATGTTTAGTTGGCCAAAAATAAAAAATGCTGTTCTTAACTTGAACAACAGTTTTGTTCCATTTTAAACAATTTTTTTAAATATACCATTACATAACATTTTCTTAACCATCTGAAGGATGCAAACTTATAATTATAAACCTGTCACCTGGCTCTCAGGTTATCCAGCAACACACAATTTTTAAAAATTTATAAATTTAACAATTTATTAAATTTAAAAACTTCAAATGTAGAGTATCCATTTTACAACCATCTGCAATACAGAAACATGATTTAAAAAAACAACAGAAATTAAATGTTTAGTTATAAATATTAATTTAAATATTTATTCCCAGTGAAAACACACTTCTTACAATTTGCTTACCCCTCAGAGGGGCAAAGTGGTTATTTAAAATCAGTGATCATAAATGATCATCCAAAACACTAATGATTCTTTTTTGAACAGAAAAGTAGTTTGCATCATCAGCTATTCCGTAATACGTTTCACAAATATTCTACTGGATCAGCAGCGCACATATTAAAATAATAATAAATGTTTAAACAAGCTAATTTTTAAGAACTAAATAAATATCAACTATTCCCATCTAACATTTTACAAAAAAATAGTTTTGCTATCAAGTTCAAATTTATGATACTACACAACTTACTTTTTTTGTGTTTTGTAGCTGGACAACCACAATACCCACAATAAGGGCTTACTTCAGATTTTTCATATGCTGGGCATTCCTCGAACCCACATTGGTAGCATTCGTCACGAAATAATCCTCTTGAATCTTGCATTTAACTAATAATTTTTCGGAATTTTAAAATCACAATACTATTAACATATTTACATTCAAAAGACTAAGTGTGACATAAATATAGGATGATTCAGACAATGTTATCATACCTCATCGTGGTGTCGACAAACATAAGGATTAACAACATATTTAAGACTATCATGATACGTAATAAATAATGGAAAAGGTCTCTCTAAAGAATCAATTTTTTTGGCCACATGACAATTGCTAAACTCAACTTCATATGCATTGAGTGCATTTTTGTAGAACGCTTTAATGGAGGGCTTTACAATCAATAAAATGTCATACTCTTTTACTATTAAACAAGAAATGAGAAAAAATGTTTTTTCTGATTCATCTGAAAGTACCATTCCTGCTTTGTACAAACACCCATGAAATTTGACTTCAGATGCAATAAAAAGGTTTTCTATTATACCGAAATGAGACAAAATTTCTTCTTGCAGAATTTCATCAAAATCATTGAGATTATATTCTGTCTGTATGATTATTTTGTGGCCTTTATATAAATAATTTAAACTCCTTTTCCCCAATGTCCCAAGCTGATTAAAGCACATTAGTAGCTGATGATGATTAGCCATACTAAAAGCAATGTTCTTAAAACTGCCCCATTTTTTGCCTTTAAAAATTGAAAAGTGTCCTTCCCATCGCATACACCACTGATGACGTAAAGGTCCAAACTTCTTTATTTGGTTTGGAAAGTGGATTAAGTAATGAAATTTCGGTTTTAGGGATATGTCTGGATATTCAATTCGAAAAATTTCATGGTGTGTGAAAATTAACTGTTTTAATTCAGCTATGCTTTCTTGTACAGCATATGGTGATGTACTGATATGTGTTATTTTGATTAATCGAATAAAATTTAAAAATTTCTCATTACTGTAAGGAACTCTTTTAGAAATTATGAAAGGTAAAATATTAAGTAAGACCAGGACAACTGAAGCTGATAAGGTGATCTTTCCTTTTTTAAAATGTTCTAAACGAAAAGGTGGTGGCTTATTTGATGCATTTGTGTAGTGCCATGATGTTAATTGATCATTCAACCACTGAATGGAAAAAAACTTCTTGATGCAGATGAAATGATAAAACATTGCTTTCATCTCTACAAGAACAATACCTTCTAGCAAAACATGCATGGGATCATGCACTGCCAAATCTAGCTCGACCCCTTCTATGTAAAATAAGGGTGATCTGTTATTAATGCCGTAAGTTTTGCTGATTAGCTTTTGTGTTTTAGGGCAAGCCTCTTCTAAGTCATCGCATTTTTCTAAGTGGTCTATTGTTGTCCGAAGAGCAAAGTCTTCTTCAAAAAATTTCTCGAAAATGTCTGGTCTCTCTGCTACACAAGTTCTGCAACACATTTTGGCCTTGGCGACACCTTCTTTAAAACCCCACAACTGATTAGATGCCAGAGTATCAGCTGGTGTTCCGATAATTACAGCTTTAAAAAAATAATCTTTCCCGTCAATCTTAAAACTTTGCCCATTTCTTAGAATATTCATACCTTCTATAAAATTCAAAAGGAGATTTTTGAGACCATTGGTCTTCAAGATTGAACTTTTGCAAACAGCAATCAATTGCTTAACATGCAACGAAGATCTGAATTGAGGAGGAATATTCGCTAGTTCGAAGCTTACAATTGTCAATTTGTGTGTCTTTTTACACATCCCAATGGGGTTGACTGTTTCAATATCATCAATATTCAGGAGAATAAGCAAATGATTATCTAATCCATTTTGTACACAATACATGCCATCACACCAGTCTCTCATGGTATGATCCTTACTTTTATGAGATCGAGTAACCCAATATAAAACTTCAGGCATGTTCAACAGGTTAAACAAACTATCAAGAAAAGGTACATAATAGGAATAATTTTGTACTTGACAAATTCGGTTATTCTTTTTCTTTATATCAGTACTAATAAATTGGGGTCTGGGTAAAATGAGATTACAATTTTGTAAATAATATTTCTTACGCTTTGCTGCCGAATTGAATTTAGAAGATATATTCATCGAATTTTGAAAAATAGTTAAGTATTTATTAACATTTGAATCCACATTATTACCACATAAAGACATTATTTCTTTTTTTAATTTTTCTAAAACTTGATTTAAAATTGTATCGACTTCCTCAACAACAGAATTGATGCATGTTTGAGATAATCCATATTTTGATTCAAGTTTCATAAAAAACGTCGCCATGCTAAAATCCAGATGACTTTCGTTCTGAGGTGAAGATACGAAATCGTCGTCGTCATCATCAGATGAACCAGTATCCTGAACATCCGGATCAATTGAATTTTTTTTACAACGAAAATTATGTTTTTTGAAAGCCAAATAACTATTGCTCTGATACTGGCATCGCTTGCAAATAACCATAAAATGAGGATCGTGTCGGTGATATCGAACTATATGTTTGCGCAGTGAATCTTCACTACGCGAACTATGTCTGCACATATAACATTTAAAAATATAATCCCGATTCATTTTTTAAAAAAGTAATTATAAAACTGAATAATATTTGAAAATTAGATACCCTATTTGAAGCCGTTTTCAAGTTTATATATAATATTCTAAATACAAAACCGTCGTACAAACAGAAAACCACAACAAAGCACTTTAAATACTGCGCACTTAAAAATTGATAGCGTTGCCATGCAACTTCATAACAAAGTATTACTAAATATCAGAGCCCGGGTGGTCTAGTGGATCTGATCAAAGCCCAGTAAGCTAACAGTATGCGCACTGTACCGGGTCGACTTTTGCTGCCTTGAGTGCAATTTCGCTCTCTGTATCAGTAAAAATTTCGGATTCTCCGTCTTAAAACTTAAAGCGGATCTTTGATCAGGATCAACCCAAGACTGATTCGAGATTTACGAGCACAGAGAACAGCGTTATTTTTGGTGCCTCGGTCACGTGACAACCATGGCCAATAAGAAAGCCGGAAATTCGGACGCACAGCTTAGCGGCCGATTTTATGTTTTTACAAACTAGGGCTACTGAGTAAAACATCAGAGTTTTTTTTTTTAATTAAGTGCATTGAACTTTAAAAATATGAACGAAACTTCTTAAAATAAAAAACAAAACCTAAGAAAGGGAACTACATATGTGAGATATACAAGACTAGCCCAGTCTGTTAAAGCGTTAGCTTGTATGTGAAAGATCCCCGGTTTGGTTTCGGGCATCGCCAAAATAACTGCCGACCTATAACGGCCTGTGCTGCCAAAAATGTCCGACGAATAATACCCCGTGTAGAGGTAGTGCACGTCAAATATACTTGTGTAGAGGAATTGTACGTTAAATATGCTTCAAAGTTCCAACGTTGCGCGTACCATGTCGTCCTAAACAGTTACGTTGGGTGCCTACTCAGATGTCAGCTCGTCACTCGACTAAGGTTTAAAATTCGACGTTCGTAACCAATAGCCCTCGTGTAGCTTGCGACGATAATTCAAACTTTCCTAAACTGTGCGAGACTGTTGTACATTTTACGTCCAAAGCAGAATCATTACTCACCATTCACATCCTATCACTGTCGTTTGTAAATTGTACTTGGAAATGTTCAGCGAATGCGGTACTGCAATGCGTTCCGCAATGTGCCAGTAATACGTTCTACAATGTGTTCCAAAAATGTTCGCAATGCGTTCCAAAAGTGAAATTCAACAAATCCCTTAGCAGAACACATTCCGAACACTTTGGCAACGGCTGTGGAATGCTTTTTCAATTCGATCTATGAAGCGGAACGCATGTGGAACACTATCGGAATACAATTTTCATGAAAGCGCGCTTAATCTGTTCCGAATGCGTGTCCCGAGTTTGCAGTGTAGCATATTTATTCGCAACATTTAAGAGCAGATGCAGAACTGCATTTTGTAGTAACGCATGTAAGCTGTGCCTTTAACACAAATTTTGTGCTGACCACGTATCATTATTTAGTTTTCAACACAATTTTTGTATTGTAATAACTGGGAAAAACACAATTTTTTGGAATTGGAACTTAACTTAAGTTTTATCTGAGTGTAGCTCTTTGATTCTCATTGACCCACGTATACAAGTTCGGTCTAGTACGTTACACCACTGCCACATGGTAGTGCGAGCATATCACCTTTCCTAATTGATACGTGTATGTTCTAAGTGGCGTGCTTAAATACTTATAAAGCGCGCCACTTTAAAGTTCCGTTGAATGGTCGCTCATTATGACGAGAGAAGGTAATTTTCGAACGCCAGACGACAGCGGGTCGTTAGTCTTTGAAGTCTGGTGTTTTTCTGCACTAATTAGGGGACGTTAACCATTTTCCTGCAATTAACAGCGATGAAGGGAGTGTTCCAGACCAGAAATAATTTGCGAGCACCATTTTTAATGATGACGAACAGCTTAGATGAGGTTGTCTTCCTAAACGGCGGCCAAGTCTGATGCAGATCCGCTTAAATTGTGCAACTTAATTACCGTGATATCCCTTTAAAATGTTCCATGAAAGACAATCTGTATCGGAAATGTTGTGTGCGTACGATAACTTAATAAGAAGCACAATGAATAAAGAATAGATGCTAAACAAAGGTAATTTTTGAATGTATTTATAATATTTATTTTAAATATAGCAGATTCTTTTATTTATTTGATTAATTACTTGTCTGCAATGAAATAGAATTTTAGTAATCGATAGAATTTTTTTTTATCTAATGCCAATTTAATTGCTATAAATTCACTTAGTTACTTTTTACTTAATGCCAAAAAAACTATTATAAATATACTTAATTATATAAAATCATATACTAATCAGCTTTAATATTGCTTGAAGGAAATTACTTCAATTGATATGTTTCAGTTCTCAAACGTAATATAAATTCCGAAAGAAAATTAAATCTTTATTGATACTCGATGGTGAATGATTGTGACATGGGCACAGTGCACCAATCAAAGCAATAACATAAATAAAAGCTGGTATTAAGTACAATGCCTGAATCACACCTTTTCTGGCTTCCTAATTACTTACGATATGTGTATAAGATAATCTTTGAAACAATTTTTCAGAAATCTACATTAAAAATATTGACACTTGTTGGTATGGTGGTTCCAAACCAATGGCAACCCCTAATACGTTTTGTAAGGTTTTAAACGTTTTTTAAAAGCCATATAAGGCTCCTTCTCGAATAGTTGGAGAACCTATTTCTCTTCCAGAAAGCTTGGGTTCAAATCCTTCCATCTTATACAAATCGTTTTAAGGGTTTTGTAAAGTGTAATACAAATGAATTGAATTGATAAATTAATGCTTATTAATCCAATAAATTATCCGATTTCTCAATTGCAATTTGATGTCGTGTACCAAATGGGATGGACGTGTACCATTTGGAAATCCAGAAAAAAATTTAAGTTCCCAATTATTGGAAAATCTTATTTTGTTTGAAAATTGTTTAAAGACCTGTACGGTGTTCATAAAGTTGATACTGTTGCCTACTAGATTTCTTGAAGAAATGCGGCACATAAAGTATTTAATGTTATGTATTACTGTAGTTGGGTATGTCAGAACCTATTTCATTTTGCAAGATTTATCTTTACTTGAATTAATAAATAGTTGTAGACAATTTTTATAATATAAAACAAGTACCAACTGCTACTTAATCCTTAAAAGCTACTTCAACTTATTTATAGCTTGGAAGAAAGTCATAGGGAGGCTAAAATATTTCACAGGCAATGGTATGATTGATATTTATGACGGAGGTTCTTAAAAAACGGAAATGTTAATAAAGAAAATGGCCGCCAGTGGAATTGTTATCGTTCAGTCATAAAGCATATTTTTCTTCTTTTTAACTAAAATATTCTTCGAAAGTTCCTCTTGGTTCAATATTCTGATGTGTTTTTCTAGTTTTATTATGAAACTCCCAAACTAGGTCATCATACTATAAAACTAAAAAAGGCTTAGCTGTATAGTTTCTTTGTTCTATAGTTTCAAAATAATAGGATTTTATTTAGCTTATATAGACGCCTAAAGGAAAACTTTTTAAATCTATAAAATTTCTTACGCTTGAAATAAAGAAGCTTATAAGATAATGTACCGTTTATTTTTTGTTTCCAAGTTGTAAAAAAATATTTTTTACTTACAAAAGAGACAAAAACCTGCAAAAAAGCTTCAAGGCCAGCCTTAAAATTTTTAAATTTTAATTTGACGACATTTTAAAACAAGTTAATTTCTAATTTTTCATTGATGAAAATGTGCATTTTAAAACAATAAACTAAACATTTTGTTTATAACTTCATTTTGGCTTTAAAATATTGATACATTTTTTTCCAAAAAATATTGTAATTTAAAATAAGAAAAGTAAAAAAAGAAATATACATTTAAACGAGCGAAAAAAAAATACACAATAAACGTTTTAATATTTTGTATAAGTGTTCTTTTGCAAGCATACATCACTATCCTATCTTGTTATTTTCATTAAAAAAGTTTAACGATGGGTAATAAATGGTATAAAATATTAGTTTAAATATATTTCATCATGTATTAGCAATGAATGTCGAATTTAATATTTTATAAAAATTATTAAATATGGGTAGGAAGTAGCTTAATTTAGAATTAAAAAAATTAAATTGAAGGTTAACTATGAATATACATACGTTTCAACGTTACTACTTGTCCTAAAGTAAATTGTTATGGATCAACTGTTTATGATTAAAACTTAATTTCAAGTTCTATTTTAAGACTAACTTATTTTGAACAGAAACATTTCATAGAATTTGTTGAGATGATCGCCGTTTCATAGCAAATTATTATTAATTCCTTTCAAACGTATGCACTTGCAATGTATGTTGGTTCAGTAGCATAAAATTGGAACTGGGTAAAGTATTCATAATAGTCTAAGGGAATTCTAACACTAATAACACGCGACCTAAATGTGTGGGCGTTAGCTTTGAAAGTATAACTAAGTAATTGAGCTTAAGGCATTTTATGATATAAAGACGCTAAAAAAGAGTGGGTGTTTCTTGCAATTCCTATAGAAACTTATTAGTTTATGTAAATAAAACATAAAAAATCCTAACTTTTTGCTTGAAAATATAAAATTTAATCTGAAAGAGAAAAATTTCAAAAAATCCAATTATGATTTTACGGGTGAAAGGGGTATCATTTTTGTAGGAATATAAATTTTAAAGCCTGTAGGAGGAAAAGTTGAAAATGAAGTTAATGTTTCCAAATAACATTTAACGAGTCCATTTACTAAATGCTGTCCAGAGAGCTGTGTTAAAAGCTGCAGGCCAATCTATACCAAGAGGCTTCAATAGGAGGGCTACTCCCTTTTTTGGACCTCAATCGGCTGAGCTGAATGGTCTTATTACAAAAAGAAATCTCTTACATGAAGAGCTCAAGACTACTCATAATGGCACCATTAGAACTAATCTCAATAAAATTAATGCTGAGATCAAATGCCGATATATGGTCGATAAGAGGAATAAATGGAAGAACTTGTGTAACAAACTAGACGTCAGGACTCCCACCTCAAAGTTGTGGAAACTCGCCAAAAGCATCGATAAAGTACAACCTCAAAAAGAGGAAGGTAATGCCCTCGTCGACCCAAACAGTCATATCCCCCTTGAAGACAGGGCGGCAGCAAATCTGTTGGGAGAGCACTACCAGAAGACTAGTCGTCTTCGTTTTGATGAAAATGACCGGACAATTAAAAAACGAGCTAAAAATGTTACTCATGGTTGTCGTAGCTCAAATAGAAGTATTCCATTGTTTAGTACTTGTTTCTCTCAGCAAGAACTTGAACTAGCCATAAAAGATCTGGACCTTTCCAAATCACCAGGACCGGATGGCATTCATGGAGTCATGATTGATCATCTCAGTTCACGGGGAAGACAATTCCTGCTGGACATTTTTAATCACTCTTGGAGTTGCGGTAGACTTCCCCGAGACTGGAAGAGAGCCTTAATAATTCCTATCCAAAAAACTGGCAAGCCTGCAGACTCTCCCGAGAATTATAGGCCAATAGCTCTGACTAGTGTCTCATGCAAGCTTATGGAGAAAATGATCCTATGCAGACTGAATTTTTACCTAGATTCCAATGACCTACTCCCCCGAGCACAATATGGATTTCGTAGGGGGCACAGTACTACGGATCAGATCCTTTATTTCAGTCAATGTATAAGGGATGCTCAAAATATGAAACCCACCAACCATACCGTTGCTGCATTCTTGGACTTATCCAAGGCCTTCGACAGAGTCTGGACCAACAAACTTATTGTTAAGCTCTATGAAACCTTCAACATTGGGGGCAGAGCCCTCGCCTGGATCTCAGATTTTCTGCAGAACAGGTTCATCAAAGTAAAATATGACAACACCCTCTCCGACAATTTTAAACTTTTTCAAGGAGTCCCTCAGGGCTCAGTTTTGAGTCCCACACTTTTCTCACTGTTTCTGGGGGGACTGGAGGAGAGGCTGAATGGAGCGTGCAAGATTGGCATATTTGCTGATGATATCGTTCTATGGGATTCAGACTCGGACGTTAAAAAGCTGGAATCAAATCTTAACCTAGCACTTGCAGAGGTCCAGGATTTTGCTGCAGAACATAAACTAACATTCAATGTTTCCAAATCAGTGACGAGCTTTTTCACCACCAATAAACATATTTACAATTATTCTCCCCAGATATCTCTGAGAGGTATTCCTCTCCCTTATGAAAAGCACCCTAGATATCTGGGTTTTGTACTAGACCCAGAATTTACTTGTAACAAACATATTGAGGCCCTGGTGGCCAAGAGTAGAAAACGACTGAACATCCTTAAATACATTTCTGGCCGCGACTGGGGTGCAGACGCGGCTACGCTAAGGACAACTTACATCGCTCTTGTAAGACCTATATTAGAGTATGGTCAACAAATCTATTCGAGTGCGTCAGTATCCAACCTTCGAAAACTTGATCGAGTTCAACAGAGTGCGGGCCGCATAATTACAGGTTTGCGACATTCCTGCCCTGGTGAAATTGTGTTATTTGAGTCAGACCTTCTGCCATTTAATATGAGAAGAGAGACTTGTCTTGTGAAGTATTTTAGTAAACTACTTAGTTTCGGGGCCCAACACAGAACTGCTGACTACCTCCTGCATTGGACCAATAATCAGAGACTAAGAAGAGATAGCCCTTTTTCACGTGCAATTTCCCTGAATTCAGTCTATCAAGATGTCGAACAGCACTCCCTTAAGTCTTGTGTCGATCCCTCACGTGGGATTCCAAGAGTACACTTTTGTCCGGATTTGGCATCAAGCACAAATAAAACTTCGGACGTTCCTGAATTGCTTCAGCAACTGTCTCTCGAAATTATCAACAACATCCCAGAGGAGGGCCTTTGTGTTTATACAGATGGTAGCAGGGACGATCAGAGTCGTACTGGAAGTGGAGTCTACATCAAGAGACCTGGAGGCGATACCAACATAAAAATGAGAAACCCGGATTCTTGTTCTGTTTTCCGATCGGAGCTTCTTGCTATTGAGGCAGGACTGAAGGCAATTGAAGGGGACTCGCGGTTAGACCCCATCTGGATCCTAACGGATAGTAGAAGCTCTATCCAATATTTGAGTGCATGGCCCAAAGTGGGCGATAGAGCTGGAACAGCAATCTTGCAACTGCTCAGTAAACTTTCCGTGAAGCGAGATATTTATTTGCAGTGGATTCCGTCTCACGTTGGTCTTTACGGAAATGAGATCGCTGACTCGCTGGCAAAACTTGGCACAAATGAGCCCCTGCCGGATAATTTGGCACTCACATCCTCAGAAATTCACTCCATTAGAAAGAAAGGTGTCCTGCTTAACTGGACTACTCCCCCAGTACACATCTGGTACTCTGTGGATAAGCCGGGTCGTGCTTTGACCTTCAAGGGTGATAGAGGTGATCAGACCGCATACGCTAGATTCATCAGTGGTCACCTAAAGTGCATGAAGTACGAACAGCAACAAAAGGTCTACCCCACCTGCAACAAATGTCTCTCCAGTGCAGCCAGCCCGGCCCACCTCCTTAGCTGCGTGAATTTTGCAAAGGAGGATTTTCTGCGCGACCCGGTCTTGTTTTTCGATTTCCTGAGGGTGAATGGACTCATGGACCTGGTCTAGCTCCGCTAGACCAGTGGGGATGAGAAACAACAACAACAACAACAACTAAATGCTGTTATGTGCATTTACCTCAATACTTTATCAGACCTAACTCTATATTTATCTACTCTTATTTATCAACGTAGCAAACTTTTTTAAAACGTATAAGGTTTAACTAAATTTGTTTTATTAATAAAAACTCTGAAATAGCTTTTTTTCAGTAATTTTTTTACATTCGATTTCTAGTAATCTATCTCTTTCAGTTTAAGTGAAAATAAATGAATTAACGAATTTATTTTAACTATTCTTGCTTCCTCATTATAATAACATAATTTATTTAAATAAAATAAATACTATCATTGTCAATGGTAATATTTGACCTTAAAGAAAACATTCTTACAACAAGATAAAACACTAATACCACATCTTCAAATACGTACCAAAAATATAGGTTAAGTGAAACAATCTTAAATGTGGGATCAATATATTCAGCCGCCCCGGTGGCTCAATCGTTAGGACTCTAGCTTTTGGAGCTGCTGGGGTCGGGTTCAAATTCCGGTCAGGCTTGGATGTTTGTGACCGTCAATAAATGTCGTTATTTGTCTATGTGTTATTCCTTTCTTTGGGACTGTAAGAAGTCTTTCCGTGTCTGTCACACTTGACGAAAGCTTATAAGCGGTTCTCTGAACAAGCACACAAGCTGAAATATATATATACCATGCCACATGCCATACCAATACATTCATCATTTTCTTGATAGAAATATTTGTACTAAGGAACGTCCGAAAATTCTCTTCTTGAACGAACAATGGCAGTGGTGGATTTAAAAAAAGCAAATTAAATCTGTATGAGACATTTTCTTTCATCTGTTTAAGTGATTTTTATCCAATAAAATTTAAACTATTACAGATGTAGTACGACCCGTTTACTAATACAGGGATGGATACCGGCAGTAATATGCCATGGCAGTAATATCAATTCGGATTTATACCGGCAGTAATATCAATCCTTTAGAATCTTAGCCCAATCTCCTTCAATGGTTTTAATTTTAAGCATATTACGCATAAATCTGTTTCTGACGGAAATCAGGCAATTAAAAAAATATTTTTGTAAATTTTTTCAGAAACTGTAAAGAAGAAGGGTACATGCTGCAGTGAAGTGCTTTTCATAAAAATAAATACATTTCATAAAACTGACTTTCATACTTAAACTGAAGTGATTTAACGCCTGCATCGAAAATTTGTGGTTTTGATGGTGATAGAATTGTCAAAACTTGTTGAAAATAGAAACTGCATCCGATTTCTTTGCTAGGCCAGAAGACATCCATGTTCCGTTTTGTATGTTTTGTTTAGTTTTAGTAAAACTAAATGCGTCGTCCTAAAGGGAGAGCAGTATATTCCACACAAAACAGTTCAATACACTCGATAGTTTGTTACTACAAGAAAACATTAAACAAAAATTGATGTGAATTCCTAGATTAGATGACCAAGCACCTCGGGATTATTCAAAAACTTCCAAGGGCCTCCTACATCTGGTTTATGCTGATAACAATGTAACTTGAACCCCAGGCTCTCAGCAATATAATTCATCGTTAAGTTGTTTTAGGTGGAAAAGCAACTTAACGAACAATTCATTACAATTCATGATAATCTCAATAACTCCTCTCCCTACAAACTTTTTAAATTGAGTAAAGCAACGTCTGACATACGTAAAATTTAACAATCCAAAACCGAACTTCGTGATAAAAGCGAATCGCTTTAGCAAACTATCATTCCCTTTTTCTTATGACACTCTTTAGAAATGATCATTCCAATGCGTAATCATCACACCAAAAAGGAACAGAACATTCATCATTCTCCTGACAGAAAGATCTTTGATGAGAATCGTTCTAAAACACTCCTTGAGAACGAATGATGTATCGTTGTGGACTCAGTACGGCAAGATAAATTTCGACTTGGTATCTTTTGCCTGGCTACATTGTAAAAAAGTGAAGCAACTTTTATCTGCCATGCCTAAAGTGATTTTGAGTTTAGTGAAGCGTTCTTAGAACGAGTGAAAAGTTAAGTAGGTTATGTCTATTTGATTTTTAGCAAGAACTGCTAAGGATTTGGTGGTGTAAGTTGTTTGGTATGAAAGAATAATAAAATAAGTATTTTAAAGTAAAATAAATTTTGATGTCGACGAATTTAATAAAATAGCTTATAATAATGCATGTAAAAATTCAGCTTGGTATAATGGCAAAATAGGACTTTTCTTATTAATTTTCGAAGCATAAGTAAGTGTAACATACATTTTTTTGCAATAACACGTTTTAAGTTCAAAACTTAAGGAAGGTTTGCATTTATGCAATTTTATATATTGACTTATGATTTGTTTCTTCAATAAACCTTGTAAAAATTATTGAATACATAAAACTATTGTAATCTACTTCAATAATATTTTGAGTTAACAATTGTTTTTGATTCATTGTTTTATATGCTATTAAAACATTAAAAAAAAAACCTATTTCCTTTAGTTGGACGACTATAATATAGTTTACCCTGCTAAAATTATTTATATATACAAATGTCCTTATTATTAAAAAAATATTATAAACTCACTGACACCGGGAATTGAAAAATATAGAATTTTATTCCAGTTCCGGATTTAACCCGAGATAGGTCTCCACTCTGCTATCTACAGAAATAACAAAGGGCAGAGTATTGGTGTGACCCCCCTCAGAGTCATTCATCTTCGACGGGGTGACAGTTGCTGAGAGCGACAAGGTCTTCTACCATAGGCTTTATAGGAGATAAAGTGACGTATATGGTGAAAAATACGGTTTATAAGGAAGTTAAATATACTGTTTGAAATTAAACTCAATTGTGTACCTGAAAACTAATCTTGAATAAATGATTTTTTCATGTATTATGCCATTGAAGTTATTAGTCATGAATTTGTAATTGATAATATTGGAACCGATAATAGTAATCTATAGAAATTCTTTCCTCAAAAAACAAATTGCTTAAATTCTTATTATTCCTTCTCAGACTTGTTCCAAGTGCTAGTCAAGCAATTAATAGATGATAAGGACATTGAAATAGTTGTGGTAATATGATAATAAATTTTATTTTATTTTAATCCAATGCAAGATGGTCATATAAGTATTCGTAATTAAGATATATCATCGATTCAGAATTTTTAGGCTAAAGATCAAGAACAACACAAAGTTCAGAATTACACTTCCTTCATACGAGAATACATCTATTCAAACAAATATTACTGTACTAGGATATCTCAAGGGAATATAGAGGTAACTTTTTATTTTCTGAAATATGAGCTGTATATATAAAAATTTTATGTTTTAAATTCCGGAAATTGTTTAAACACGCATATTACATTGCTTTAAAATTAAAAAAACCTTAACTTTTAGATGTAAATTAGACTTTTTCAAATAAATAAACTCGATAAACCTATTGAGCCTATCATTTAACTTCATAACGAATAGTTTTAAAAATAGTTATTTGTGTATTAATAGTATATTTAAAACGTATTAGTAAGACATAGTATAGTATATTTAAAAAAAGTATAGTACATTTAAAAAGTATTTCTAACTTAGACATGCGCCTCAATTCACTTTACCCATTGCAGTGTCCATTTCCACAATAGTGTGACGCATTTTTAGAGATGAGTGCTAAAATGATGGATCTATCCGGGCGAGGATTTTCTTTTAATCTCATATAGGTAGGATTGGTCGGGAGAAAATGTGCAGAGGAATTTCTATTTATCTTAGAGGGTCAGGGATGGAATTTTCAATCAAGTTCTCGGAGCATTCCTAGTCGAGAGTATAACGTTTAATGTTAGGGAGAAATAAATATGAAGGTTGGATTGGATTTGTGAGAACAAAAGAACCTAATTCTATTTCTGGCATAGTCTATTCAAGTTCTGAAGCAATGGTAATGTTTTAGAGGATGTAACACTCTTGTTTTCACTTGTCTTCATGCTGCAGTTTCATAGTTTGCTACGGATTCCCTCTCAAAATGACCGGTATAGATGATATGAAATTTTCTTTCAAATAAAGCGTATTTTAACAAATGTTTTTAAATAACAAACAGCACAGTTCGGCATTGAAAAAAATTAATAAGTAAAATATTCTAAGAAAACTCATTTTCGGATGCGAAAACAATAGTAATTTAAGATAACAAATGAAAACAAGACTGATGAAGCTGTTGCCACATACGACACAGAACAACCTCATTAAAGTTTAAAATATATAAACTAGTGTAGAAATTAAAAGAAAGTTTTTTTTAACAAAGTAAAGGGCTTAAAAAACAAGTGGACTTGTGTCGTTTTAGTATGAGACATTTTTATTTAACCATTATCGGATATCGTTAATTTGTGGGCCACGATATGAAGAAACCGAAAATATCTTACATGATACTAAATAACCATCAAAACAAGTTTACTATATGTTCAATTTAACGTCTATTAAACTATTCTACACAAACAAATAATCTTTTGATGTTACAACCTTGAAAAATATCTCATTAAAATAATAATTAAATAAAAATAATGTCTTTATTATAATGTACCTTTATTATGTTAGAACTCAATTATTATTGGTATAAAGTTTGCAGAGTAAGCAGCACAATATATCAAAGACTACCTAATTTAAATTTGATTTGATACAATATAATTAGTTTTTCCCATACATCGTTTTATGTTTACAACCGCACATATGAAATTGCTATAAAACCTTAATGGTGCAATTCAAAAGCAGTTTCAAAATGATATGTCTGAAGAAAACAACGTAGTTTGGAATGCATTTTTAATACTTTTTGAAATAATTGCCAATTTCACAACCAATATTCGTTTCACCACATTCTTTAGAATCAAGATTTTATGATCCCATTCGTGATGAAATATGCACAGGAAACGTAAATTTACAGTGCTTAAAGCAAGACCTAATTTGAATGTTTTGATTTTACGACATTTCATATATTTTTTCACGGTACTACATTGTGATTCTCTACGGAATTTCACGCAATGTTTATCGAAGTCGTTAAGAACAAGGTATTTATGGTGTCGTAAACCTACAGATTTATGAGGTTTGTAGGTTTAGCCATGTTTCAAATTTTGGATGCTGCAACAAAGTGCATTGTTTAGTTAAAATATATTTATAACTTAAAAAGGTATATATATATATTTTGAAAGTCTCGAAGAACAGGTGGTATTTTAATAAATAATAAGTTAAGAAAAAAAGCAAAAAATAATTTTTAAAAAGAAGTTTTCTTTACAACTGAGAATCTTAGAGTAATGTACATATTTTCTTCTAATATTTGTTTTTAAAAAAATGTGGATAGTTTTGCTTGGATATAAATCTATAATAATTTGTATTTTATGTATATCACTTGATGCTTGAAATTTTTTTGTTTTCTCTCAGGAATAGGCGATAACATTAACATTTAATTATTTTAAAATCTTCTATAACACTGCATTTAACAGTATATTATAGATTCAATAGCAAAACCGAAACAAATTATAATTCATATGATTAATATTTTGTGCCTGAAACAATTACAAAATCTTTCATCAGGTATATATTATTTCTAAGAGCCATTTAGTTCATCTTAAATCAAAAATATACTCATCCCTGTTTGCATTTTAAGGGAAATCTCCTAAATGTGATGTATGGCACCCATATAATATGCTAATAGGGCAGCTACCACCAAGTTGTCTCAACGTATCATGATTAGTAGCCCTATTAGGATGTGATGGACAGTTTATGCTAAGTTACTCATTAAAGGCTTCAAACGTGAGATTAAGCTAGTTATTATTGGTTTCTTGGTGTGGCTTAAAGGAAAGAAGTCACAGTTCTTGTTGATGACGGCCTTCAGACCCAGATAGTTTGTTTGAGCTTTACTGTGTAGATTTAACAAATATTTATTTTTATTATGACTGTTTTCCATTAATTGCCGCAGATAATTATTTTTGTTATGACTGTTTTCCACTAATTCCCACATATATTTCTTGGTGTGGCTCAAAGAAAAGAAGTCACAGTTCTTATTGACGAAAGTCTTCAGACCCAGATAGTTTGTTTTAGTTTTACTGAAGTAGATTTAACAAATATTTATTTTTGTTAAGGCTGCTTTCCATTAATTGCCACATATAATTATTTTTGTTATGACTGTTTTCCATTAATTGACACACATATTTATTTTTGTTATGACTGTTTTCCATTAATTGCCCCATATATTTGAAGAGTACACGGGAAGAACCGATTGATTTCTTTAGTCTTTCCGTAATTGTGTCTGCTTGGTGGACATTGGCTACCGAAAATCAGTTTCACTTTCGGTTCTTCATTTGCGGTACAAGCGTGTGTGTCGTATTCACTTATCTCTGGCGTGAATCAGGGTTGCCGCGAAAGATAAACAAAGCGAGTAACCGGTTTCTTTAGCCAGTTTAGGCTATTTCTCGCTATCATCAACAAAGAGGCTATTAAGGAAACCCTTTTACGAAATAAAGCGGTTCTTCCCGTGTACTCTTCATTTATTTTTGTTATGACTGTTTTCCATTAATTGCCACATACATTTATTTTTGTTATGACTGTTTTCCATTAATTGCCACATACATTTATTTTTGTTATGACTGTTTTCCATTAATTGCCACATATTTAATGTATCAGTTAGTTAACAGACAATCAGTCTAAAATATGCAGAGTTAAATATAAAATCACTTTTAAATACTTTAAAAGTGTTCAGAATGAAATCGGTGTTTAATATAATTACACCGGGCTTTTTCAATACTAATATATTTATAAATTAATAATAATCTTCAATTTAAATTATGTTTTTAAGAAAAGTTATGATTTTTTAAAAATAAAATCATAAATTTTTTAACATGGGAGTAAGTTTTAAAAATCGCGCTCATTAAGTTTGACCTTTTGAAAAAGGAAATGTTTGCTTAAGAAATATTTACAGTTTATTTAAAAGGTACGTCATCATTCCACAACTGTTATTTGTAAGAAACAAGTTGATCGGAACATTATTGGTTTCAAAAGGGGAGGACAATGCCCCTCCTTCTCATTATACGTTGAATGAGAGAGATTGAAATTGTTTAACTTGTCAGAAGACCCAGCTGGTAATAAGTTTTGCTTATAGGATATAAGTTTGGAGGTTTGACAAAACTGATTGAAACTGTTGTCTCTTCATTTGATAAATTAGACGTTCAAAAAAGCCCAATTCAATAATTTATAATTCAATAGCATTTTTTGAATAAATTTTGTAATTATTTAAAGTAATTTACACAGAAGAAAAAATAGTTTATAAAGTGATTCAGTTGAAATAAATTATAAACATTTCGTCATGTATCGTATTAATATTTTGAAGAAAAAATGTTTGCTGTTAAGTTTTAGTTTATCAAAATTTAAATCCTACAGTTAAAAATATTAATTGAACAATTTACCCTTTAATCGCTACATTTGTAATACAAGAACACTTAAAATAAAACTTTGAAGTGATTGAAACCAAATGTGGTTTACAATAATAAGATTTACAGTAACTGTTGATTTTATGGTAAAGTTTTTTTAAGTGTGACTTGCTTACTGATAGTTTAAGATGAGCGATGAAATAAAAAGTATTTAATTCAGTTTTCGTTAAACAGACACCAACCATAAACCCTTCCAGATAAATGTTACTGCAGAATTAAATGTTTGTACTAAATTTCTATAAACGTGTTAAACTGTTCAATGGTACACATAATTAACATTACAAAAACATGTTGACTGGTTTGAGATAGCAATTTTAAACTCTCTAAAAGTAATTTCACTGTTTCATTATTGTACTGTAGAACACAACTTTTATCTATACCCTTTGTTTTTGTCAATTTATGTACCTTCTGTTGAAAATATAATATATTTTTGTAACATATTTTTCTTTTACTACTTCCTATATTGTATGACAGCTTTATAAATTTCCTCTTGGACTTTTGAAAAAAAAAATTATTATGTTTACAGGCGAGAAAGAATGCATCTGATAACACTTAAAAGAGCAAGACTTACAAACGCCTGAATCGAATGCATAGAAAATAAATAAATGTCAAAACAATTCACAATCGGAAAGTACGGAAGGAAAAAAAAATCATGAATACATTTTCACCGTTTTATCTCATTCTTTGTCATCCCGTAGATATCAGAACTATTTTTTGCTTTTTAAATGTTGGGATGACAAAATTGCAATTATCACTCTATTTTTTAAGAAGTAAATGGTGTTTGAAAATAAAGATTATGGGCATTTTTCAGGACTTGATTGACAACAGAAATGCGTAACGAAAAAAAAAAAAAATCTCTCAATCCTCAATTGTTAAATCAGTGTCAAATAGTAAAATAGCACCGATAGGAGTACCGATAAATGGATCAAGAGACTATAGAAATGAAAACTGGAAAGAAATAGTCACCTGAAACAGCTAAATTGTTAATAATCAACTTATAAATGCTTATTTAAGTTAGGTCTAATTTCTTTCCATATGCTACAACCGAAATGTGTTTCCTTTATTTTTAGGTTAAATGCTTGTGCCGCAACGGTAAGTACTATTTTAATATGGTAAAATTATAATAAGATAATTTTTGCAAATCATATATTTAAAATTGATATATAGAAGTCGTATTTTGTTAGATTCAAGTAAAAAAATTAAACTGTCACCCCCTGATGCCAGTTCTGATGTAGAAGTTTATGTAAAACCAATTAAATGTTTCCAAATAAAGGCTTTTGTGTGTATGATTAATAATAAAAAAATTGTGCTGATGGGCTTAAGATAAGTATGGGTTTATATTTTGATGCATCTCACATCATCTCACCTTCCTTCACAACGTTTAAGAGATCCCTATAAAAATTCTTGACAATTCCTTACGAAACTTATGAAAGATTTATCATGCAAAATGATAATATTGTCCGTATGTCTGTCCCCGCCCAGCCATCACCTTCTTTAATGGGCTGTACGGCTACGAATTAGTTTCTATTTATGATTAAACGGACTTTACAAGTCTGTCAAAGCAACTACGATGATTTTCTTTTTTCCAGAGTTTCTCTATTGAAATCTTCTTTTTTACAAAAGGAAAAGGCGAAAAAAGTTCTAAGCGTAAAAAAAGTCCTACTAGAAGACAGATTTTAAATCACTTTCGTGGGAATGTTTTTCTATTTTTGTGCATTTTACCCACAGTTATTCTTTTATGTTCAAAGCATTATTCAAGGAAAAGTGAACTAACTCGGGAAATTAACTTGGGAGTGAAAAATAGCTCAATTTGCACTATTCTGCAATCTACATGTTGTTGCACAATATTTTAAGCGATTTCCATCAGCGTTCAGTTACAGTAAGCTTGTCCATCAATTATCTATAAACGATATGTAAAAAATTGGAAAAGTTTAAAGGACTTACCAAAAAATAGTTCGCTTGCGGATCCTCCACTTTTCTGCAAAAGTTGAGAAATGTTTCATTGTTTTCGATGTTTCCATTATTCCATTTCACTCCGACATAAGCGGAAATTGAGTCGAAGAGGGGCTTTTTAAAATGCCAGAAGATGAACCTCATATACAGAAGGAAAACATGTTTTTGCTTGAATGGTTTTGCAGTTCTTGTGTTCGACAATATTAAAAGTTATATTAAAACCGATGTTGTCTTGTTTTTTTTAGTGATTGTAGACACGTTTTAGTATTAATAACTGTGTTGTTTTCAGCTGCTGAGGTGTTTTTACATTAATTTGGAAACAAAAAAAATCTTCCGAATTTTAAAAACCTAGTGCAACATTAACTTTTGTGAGTCACTTAAATATAGATAAAAATAAATCGGTAGTTTTTAAACTATAATTTAATAGTTTAGTTAAAATATGTGCCCCTTATTTAGGTTGGCTAATAATATTCCTAGACTTAACTTTGTTTTAAAAAGAACTTTATTGAATCTAGAACAAACAATCAAGGGAAATTACTTGACTTATCAATTGACAATTGATTTATATTCAAATTATGCTTGCGTTTCCAAGATTTAAAAATTGAAATAAGCATTAATGAGTGGAATGAGGAAAGTTAAACTGAAATTCCCAGCTATAAAACGAAATTTTTGTTTTGAAAAATTCATTTTATGTATATTTCTTTACAAAAATTTCTGTGACTGGGTTTCTGATAATGTAGTTTAAAGAAGATGTGTGTACCAAAAGAAGGAATTAGCATAATTCCTATAAATCTACGACAGAACTGATTTAAAGCTTGTACTTTTAAAGGCAGGTAACGTTTGAGAAATAATGTAACTATTTTGTTTACTTAAAACAATAAATATGGGCAACAAAAGACTTCTTTAAAGGAACCCTAGAATACACTCATTGTAACTAGATCCGACAGCTGTTGTACCTAGGGACATTCTCTAAAATTTAAATTAAATCCAACAATTTGTAAAAATCAAAGATACGAAAGTTGTTTGTGACAATCAAGATATTAATTGTGCAGAATCCCCGTTTGAGAAACTAAGGTCCTAATAACTACGTTTATGGTCATTGTAAATCAACAAAATGTGTTACAATCAGGCAAATTAAATACAAATTTATTTATCATTTCTTAGATAACCATATTTTTGAGCCAATTATTTTAGAATAAACATTGTTTGCAATGGGGGGGGGGGCTATTATGTGGTACTACTTCATTAACATCTAGGAAAAAAATTGCAACATCAAAATATTTTAAAAATCATCCGTAGGCATGTAAGCATCAACTTTGTTGCCTAATTTTGAAACGAAAGCTTCCACTTCATATATTTTCTATTCTCCCCTCATATATTTTCCATTTTGTTGTTATTGTAAGATCAAAATCGTTAAAAAAATATTATTTCAGAATTTAGTCATCTGTAGTTTTACACGTAAACAGATTTTGATATTTTTTTTACACATGCAAAAATATTCTTGGTTTTCTAGCCATGGTCCTATTTACAAGACTTAGAATTTTATAATAATAACCTTTGCTCAAAAACTCACTTAGAAAAGAGTTTTATTTGGTACATGAGCTTACAAGCTGTGCTTTTTATAATGGATTTCAATCAAAAATATTAATTTACTTTTGATTTTTACTTTTTAAAATAAAAATTAACAAAGAGGAAGAAACATCTTACTTTTGTAAAACAAAATATTATTTTACTTATAACTTACTACAGGCTTTTCATATAAAACTCAAATTTATTTTAAATAAAAGCAATTATAAGTACAGTGCTCACAACAATTAGGGGAGCGCATGCTATATACTCTTTCACCCCCAATGACTCCATTTGGAATCATCAGCTAGCGATTGTCTTTTTCTCACTTAGTTAAGCTCGTACTTATTTATCGCTAGATGGAATAATCGTTCCTTTTGAAGAATCAAATAATGCTTGTTTTAGTTAACTGAATATATGAAAAACATGCTACAATAAAATTCCCTCTAAAAATGTTAAGAAATAAATTAACCCTATCAATTCGTTACGCTGTATTCTAGATGTTTAAGAATTGATTTTTTTAAAATAAAGTTTTGAAAAAAAATGATTATTATAACTTATTCAAAAGTTACGATTCCGATTTTCTCCCCTTAAATTTTTTAGCTAAAAAATTAAGATTTTCCCCATGTTTTTTTTACCATTTCACTCTGGATGCATAATCTATTTCACAATTTTTAGATTTTAAGAATAAAAAACAAAAAGTTGTAACTGAAATGGTTAACAAAAGTGCGCAAAGTGCTAACCTAGTTATTTTGAGCAGTGTAGCATAGACCCTTATAAGTAACAACGCTTAAAATCAAATATTTTTAAACTTTTGTGCGAATAACTTGTTACATGGCGGCCCGAGGCACGCGTATCTCAAATAAAAAATTCAGTATAAACCTATTACGCCTGATTTGTTTATAAAGCAAATGAAAAAGTAACTAGAGTAAACGTAATTAAATTTATTTAGTTAAAGCTTTTTTTTATTTCTCTTTCAGGTTTAATTATTACACTTGTATTTAGTTATAGTTAATGTAGTTAGATATACCACATTATAATTAAGCCTTGTTAAACATATTTTGCTTACATTTCAAAAAGATATTAAGATAAATGTATTAAAATAACATGATGGCAGTTCATAAGAAGTGAATATAATATTATGGTAAATATTTGATTTTTTAAAAAAAGTTATCTGGTTTTATTATAAAAGATCTTTATTGTATATTCTTAATGAAAATAACTGAAACAACACCCACGCTATTAAAACAGCAAAAAACACAATTATTATATATTTTATAAATGTATTTAATAGAGTGGTATATTTAATAAGGGATTTTATTGAATTCTTAGTTAGATACATTGTACTGTTATTTATAACAATTCTTTGCAACTTTTTTTGTTTTTAAAACATGAAATGTGTGTTTTATACATGAAATCATATTTTTAAATTTTATATTTCTTATTGATTTTATAACATTATTTCAATAAGGAATACAAAATTTTAAATTAACTTTTAAAAATAATTTTCCACGACAAATTATTCCGAAGTTAAAGAAAATTACGTTACCTATTTAACACAGTCCACTCTTGCTTATACCACTGGTTCGGTACTAAACACTAATCGGATTTTCGAAAGAAAACAATTAAAGAGTGTGAGTGAAGTCGAAAGTATCGACAGCGTTAGCGTACGATGTCACTCGAAGTTTCGTTGGGTGCCCGCTCAGGTGTCGACTTCGTCATTTGACCAGGATTCCAAATTACGAAGCGTAATTGGCTGTGTTAAAGCTCCTAAAGGAGGCTAGAAATAGGCAGCGGGAATAGATTACATTACCCATTACCCAAGAGTGTGATTGGTTGGCTTTGAAATACTTTAATTACTACTTGGAAATACTAATTGGCTTTGAAAATTATTTTTTTTTATTCCTAGAATCCCAGGAATAGGCCATTTTAAATGATTATTTACCTACCTGTCTAATTAAATTTTCTTTCCTTTTATTATTAAAATTATACTTATTAAAATTATATAAATTAAAAAAGAATATTTATAATTACAATACACTGTAAAAAACCTGTTGTTTTTGCAGTTAAAAACTGTCAACTTTTACACTAGTAAATAATTGTTTTTTTACAGTTTAAAACTTTAATGTTTTACAGAAAATTTGTAAAAAAAATTACAGTAAAACAAGGAGACATGTAATTTAACAAAGAGAAACAGTTATTTTAGGAGAGGGAAACTGTTAAATTGGACGTGCAAATAGTCACGTGATTGAGATCATAAGGCAAGGTTAAGCACAAGGTCACAAGTACCCAATACTAGCCCTAGCGACTGATTACTTTGTCGCAGACGCTTTTGTATTGGGTTCGCACACAAGATGTTCCTGGATCAAAACCGGGCTTGGTACACACCTCTTCCAGGAACCTCTTACGTGCGAGCTAAATATTAAATCGCCTGCGACAAAGTACTTGCCTGGTCGCGAGGGCTAGTACTGGGTATTTTATTTTGGCCGGCTGAAGCTGTTAAATTAACAATTTTTCCCTGTTAAAATTGCAGTTTTTCTGTAAAAACCTAGAGTTTTCTTGCAAAAAATAAAGTTTCAAACTGTAAAAAAAAACAGTTATTAACTGGCGTCAAATTGACTGTTTTTAACTGTAAAAAAGTTTATTTTTAACAGTGTAAAATTAAAATTTAAATTAAAAACACTAGTCTCATTCACTAGTAAGTTTATCGGTAAAAACAACTCTAAAATTAATGGGGTTGAGGAAAGTATACTTTAAAGTTATTATACCTTAAACAATATTACCTTCCAGCAACATTTGAGTGTCAAACTTTAAAACGAAACATCCCCCAGTCAATTTCACATTAAATTTCCAATACTCTACGATTCTTATCTACAATTCAACCCTATTTACCTATTCACTGGCTGATGTCACATCGATTACGACAGTCGGAACTCATTCTGTCCCAATACTATTCTCAGTTTGGAAAAGTCAAGTTCATTTAATCGTGAATCCCACTCCGTGGTCCATTGAACTTTCTTGACAGAAATGCAGAAAGTTGGTTATAAACTTGGTATTTCTGTTCAGATTCTATTGGTAATATTAATGGGTATCGAAGATTATGGAAGATAGTTGTATATTATATGGAAACCACTTGAAATGATTTCTGCAGTTACTTGTTCGTTTTAGCAATAATCAAAAATTATCTCTATATTAGAATTTTAGCAGATATCAAAAATCAAAAGTTTTTAAATTATAGATTTTGCATCCTTATCCATTATAAATTGTAGGACAATTTTACCAGACTTATATTTGTTTGGACTAAATAATTTCTTATTGTTTTTTTTTTGTTTTATCTATTTCTTTTAAATATAATTCAAAGAATCTGGTTTAAAAAACTAAATATACTAGTATTTGGTGTGTTTTTCAAATGTTTCAGTTGGCAACTTTATAATGATGCTGTTATTTTGACATTGCTGTTTTTTTTTTATATAAAACAGTTTATTAGTAAATAATGCTATTTTATTTGTAGAAGCATAGTAAATATATGTTATACCACACAAAATAACTTTCAATTTTTGACACTTTAGCTTTATAACAATTGATTTGAGAACTTATTTTATTCAACTAATTGAATTTTCTAATGCGTTTTTGTCATTTAAGTTCTTTCGCTACTTAATTGTAGTAATTGTGGTTGTGTTTGTGGATAATAAATTCTGAATCTATATACATAAAAGGCGACTTCTGTTTGTCTGTTTGCATAGGACGCAAAAACTTAAGAACCCTCAACAGATCGTCACGAAATTTGGCACAAAAATTCTTCTCATCTCCAGAACAAACATAGGCTAAGAGTTTTTCGAATCGGACTATTCCTTCTATCGTTTTCGAACGTTTTAAGGGAAAAATACACCATTTTCGCTCAAATCCGATCATTTTTTCTCTTTCGTGATGCCATCAGGCAGAAAAAAAATTAAATAAAACTTTTTAGAAAACAATTGAAATTGAAAATGTTAATTTATTTAATATTTGTTCATTGCCTTCAGGAACTAAATTAATAATTTAAAAAAATAATTGATGTGTTTGAAAAGTGATGCAATCCTACCAGTCTCCATTCTATTATTTTATTGTGCCTATATGATTTTAATTATGAATTGCATATTAGGGTTTTATGTCTTCCTTTTTTCGCCAAATACTTTGCCGAACTCGCCAAGTTATTACAAAAAACGCGCAGAAGATCATTTTTTTAATAGCTGGTTGGTTGTGCGATGGTCTTTGCGCCAAAGCTGAATGGGTGTAATGGTAGCTATATATTTTCCTCGCCAAATTTTTCAACACGCCAAATGAGCTAAAATGTTTTTATTCGGGAAATTATTATGACATTATCTGTTAATTTCATAGCATTTTTTAAATTTTGAATTTTTAAGGTAATATACATAAGTAACGGGATTCTGTACTTTATAACGAACGGTAACAGCAACATAAGCTTATTATTGTATAACTGATTAAATGATAGATGAATTGAACTGACCTATATAAAAATGCAAATCGTTGGTTGTTTGCTGGAGTAGCTTATTTTTAATTATTACTGATTATTTTTTACTTAAATATGTATTCTTTTTAATTTGAGCTTCTTATCAAAGGTATTTTTTTTTTAAATTAATATTAATCATTACTATATCCAGGATGGGTAACTAAATGGAAAATTACTGGGTAATCTTCATATCTAATGTAACTCTAATGAAATAAAAAAATGGTATTAAATTAAGTATTAACTTATTTTTTCACCTTTACCCGTGCAACGTCGGGTATAACAGCTAGTATTAAATAAGGGAATTCGCGACCCACACTTGTCTGTATAATAGTTTAGAATAAATCTTAATTGTAGAGAACAATAAATATAAATATTTATTATAATGAAGGCAAAAAATCTTAAAAAAATTCTGAGCATTGAATATTCAAACATAAAAAAAATGCTTAAAAAAAGTATGTAACATAGCAACACTTAAAGTCAAACACGTTCTATGTTCTTTTTCACGATCCCCATCGGCTATTTCAGTAGGATTGATATTTATAGGAACCGTTCAACAAAGCGGTTATAAACTGGCTATTACGAGTAATTGCCACTGCAACTGCATCGGGCGATCTCGCCAGAAAAGGCCCGCCCATTAACCCGTCCTCGAGAGGGTTAAAATAGTCCTCGATAGCCGGACTCTCCGTGCAATACTTTATTTATAATGTCGATTCCGGATTCCTTAGGTCGTTAATAAGAGGATTTAGATCTCCATCTGAGGGCCATCAAATGGCGAGAAGTTTGGCGAAGTGACGTTGGACCTTTTGGGAAATGGTTTGACTGGGTTGGCTAATTCTTTTTAGGTGTTGGTCACAGCTAAATGCGTCAAGGTTGGGAACATAAATGATAATAAAATATAATTGGCTGAATTCTAGTTTCAATATTCATTAAATTTGTCCTTTAAAATTTAATTCAATGTATGGAAGTTTAAATATATTTAAAAAAGGTATTCGTATGCAATTTAAAATTCTTTTTAAAGTAGTTTCTATTTGTAAAATGGACAAGAATAATATTTATAAGAATGAACACTTAATGTGTTGCGGAGTTCTAAGTGACTAAGTACTTTGATACACAATTTCTACCACTAAGGCCTCTATGAAAATTCACTAAAAACACAGAAATAGCTGTCGACGTTACGTAAGTCAGTAATTGTTTTATGTGTCTTCAGAAGAATTTTCCTTGGAATATCCATGAAAACTATTTAAAAATGAATATGGAATACGTGGGTTGCCTAAAAGTTTTTTTTTTGCACGTGTTTATGATACATTGTGTATCCAAATCTCGTACGTACAATATATTTTTAATATTTTGAGAAGCTTTTCCTATTTAAAATATTAATTAAAGCACGTGTTGCATTTAAATAATTATTTTATTACTGGTTTCATACAGGGTGCTTATGATTTATCAGTAACCAAGTATTGTGTTTTTGTTCAGAACATATGTATTTTTTTATACAAACATTAAACTTTATTAAAGTTATTTAATAAATATTTTTGAATGAAGACTAACATTGTATGAAACATCTTCATATAAGTTTTTTAATGAAAATTATTTTGGATTTATAGTTACATAAACATTAAAAACTAAAGAAAAACTTTCCCCATTTTCATAAGAAGATTTTAAAAAGATTTTAAATGTAAATATTTTGAAATCGATATTTTATGTTGTATCAATTAATATAATTATAGCAATGACTACAGAAAAATGACATGTGAATTTCATGTCCATATCTTAGGTATCGAAATATATATTATGGTTGCTCATAATTAAGTTATTCGGTGTTAACTCATAACTAAGTTTTAAAACATGGTGAACAAAAAGTTCAAAATGAATTTAATTGATTCACAAGAACTGCTAAATATTAACTAGTTCTAATTATAAACATTAGAGAGACCAATTGATCGATATTTTGGTAAGTATCAAACCATCGAGTTTTATCGTCAAACTAATTGCATTTTACCGTTACCATTTTTTAGGAAATGAGTTTTATTTTTAAGTTGGCTTTGTAAAGTAATATAGTTATAAGGAAATCCAACGAGAACCAAAGCCTTCAGACTTTAATTTCTGTTACGTATTTTCATTAAATTTTACAAATAAAAACAATTATAAAAGTGTTGTTAATATGAAACAATGCGAGTAGGAAGATTGTTATGAAATATTTTAACCCAACAAAATTAACTTTTATCAGTCAATTAAACATAGTATATTTAATTTTTAAAACTTAAAAAAGTTTTGATTGTGTAAAATGTTGCCACGTCTTGCGAAAAAAGTTTTAATTTTTATGAACTTAATAACTTTGAAGCTAAATAACAATACAGTTTACATTATTCCATTAAATTCTTTGCAATTGAAAATGTGAAAAATAAGAATTTTCTGGGGCTTGAATTGATGAACAAAAATGTAATTCTCTGCATAAAGAATTTGTTTCAAAAATCTTAAACTCTGTTAAAAATTTATTTTCAAGAGGCACCCAGCAAATGCAAGTTTTTTAATCAATGAAAAAATAATACCACTTTTAATTATGTATAGAAATCCTATATTAAAGCAAAAAAGTTTTAAAAACAATACCAAATTTCACTTGATAAAAGTATTTATTTCATGAATATTACACAGTTCATTCTTACATATATACTTTCCGTTTTCTTTTATAATTTCCAAACTTCAACTTCAACCTAACGGTATTATTCATTTTAGAAGATGAATAAGGAAATAAAGATTCCAACAAATTTACACACAGTTTATCATTAAACACAGTATAAGTATGCCACATTTTTTACATGAACTTTATATGTTTAAAACACCCCTTATGCCATGAACTGTTGAATCAGTCAGTTTAGTTTTAAGCGTCATTTCATCAGTTCCCATATTTCTTCTTGACTTTTTTTTTCATTTAGTATTATCATTGTGTGTTTCACGCTCTATATTATAGCCAAGGTTTTCAGCACATAACACATCATGGATTGCCAAATTCATTAGTTATCCTTGTACTCAATTTTCTTAAACGAAACACCATTCATCTGCACGAAACGTTTATGATTACAGTCTGCAATCATTAGTTTGTTTTCATCAATTATCATAAGTTGTTGTTTAAGAACGGAAAAACGTAAAAGGACAACGCATATACATAATTAAGAAATATACAAGATTTATTTTCTTCACCTAACAGCTTCGACGACACGACAAGGTTTATAAAAGAAATTAATTGAAGTTCTCCCATTCATCGAGCGAATAAAACTTGAACTTAAGTATTGATTCATATTCAAGGACACAAACGTTCATTCACCATCAGTTCGCCAACAAAAAATTCATTGAAAGAACTAAAGAATATCAGTCATTTCCATAATGTCACCGTTAGTTATTTAGTTTTCAAGAGTCATTGTTGTCAAAGTTTCATTGTTCATAAAGTTTCATTGTTGACTCGCATTCAGGACAAAATATTTGTAGTTTTAACAAGTACAACTCCGATGGCTGCCTGGATAACCCAATGAGCAAAGTGTCGATAAATACAAGATCCTTTGGATGAAGATGTGAAACTTCCAGCTACCACGTCACTAAACTCTCCAGAATACTCCGCATCGTACATATCCAGCGTATCATTTGTACCTGAAAAATTAAATATTAGCATATTTAGGTTGTTTTGAAACATCTTAAATAAACAAGTTGATGAAATGTGCAAAATCAGATGTTCAAGATCTATTTATCAATAATAGTTTATAGCAAAAAAAAACACATTTTAAACTGTTAAAATATTAAATGTTTATTAATAAAACGAAGCATTGCATTACATATGGAAATCAATTTAATTGCTATGTTTTGCATTTAGAATTTAAAAGGAATTAATACTGTTTATGCATTACCGCTTATGCATCGTCACATTACTTGAAACAAGACCTTTTTTTCAACATCAACAATAATATAGTTTATCCAATAAATATGTTTGTAACAGTAACTGTCACATAGAACCACTTTTACTCTCGGATTGAAGTCTTCAGGAAGAGTCGGTTTGAGTCTCGGAAAGAAACTCATCAACAAAGCATATATTTCTAATTTAGACTATTAGTTACCGTACTTGTTAATTTCATCTACTTTCTTTCACATGTTCAGTTAATATTCTTTATTACTTACTAAATTATTTCGCTGTTCGAAGAAGAAATTGCTGGTCGATAATATAAGCAAAACGTATCACAACATCTTTCTGAATATTTTTTCCGAACAATGATGAAAATGTTTGGAACAAAAACAACAATACATTAGTATTTTGTTTTCATTTTTAACTTTATAAAAGCATTTTGGAAGCAAAAATCTATAATTGGAATAATCTAATTATTAAGTTTAAGAAAACAATACATCCTGCTTGGTTACGTGTGCAGAAACTGAAAAATAAGTGTGACTCGTATATGAAAGAAAAATAAAGAAAACCAAGTCGAACAAAATTGTAGAGCTACGTCAACATCGAAACCAAACTCGATTTTCAAACTTCTTTACCCCGGACACTCCAAACATTTTCTTATATTTTTATACCTGAAACTCTCTGTTATTTTTCTAAAACTTGAAAAAATTATATCTATATGTAATTGAAGCAATACACGATTCCAACGGTAGAAATAAGTTCCTTTGCCCTGAGATAGAACAAGACGTTGAACAATTTTGACGCGAATTGAATGCATGGCACGTTCTTATAAGAATCGATCATACACCAGACGTGTCTGTGCATTCGTGGACTGAAGACCGAATCGAAAGCAGAATATCCGCCGGGACTTCAATTCCTTTTTATACCCGTGGCCTGACTTTCGATCAGTTATTTTTGAATTGGAACAAAGATATTCGTAGTATATGGTTAAAGGCAATAAAAATATATAATTTAATAATCTGGAGAATGTTTTCATATTTTTGTGAAGTGTATGTATGTTTTGAAAATTCACGAAAAATTTCAATTAAGTTATGAGTGAAACCGCATTTGTAAACAGAAACTTATTTCACGTACTTCTTTGATTTTTTTTATCATTTTAAATTCTCAAAGGATTTTAAAAGTATTGTTTGCTTTAATTTTTGTGATTATAATACAAACTTTTTATTATCTATTACCCAATGCCTAGGAAATTTTCTACCTGATTTTAAGAATCGGGGTTAAATTTCTTAAAGAAGTCTGTCCCAAGACTCAAAGACCTGTGAACCAAAACAGACTTCATGTCTTTAGTTCCGGGCATTTATATGTTTTAACTCTTCCCACCCTATAGTTGAAGGCTTTTATTCTTAAAGTTGAAGATAAATAGTTTGTTAGGACTAATTACGTTTTTGCAATTTAGCTATCAATGTGAAGGTGGCAAGTTAGGCCAAAGCTTTTTTAATTGATAACTTTATCCTATAGTACAGCAATTAATATTAATTTATAACTAATAACATCAAAGCCTGTCATATTTATTTATTATATGGCATGCTGCTTAAACGAATATAATCTACAGATTTTATTTAATATATTTACGTAAGTAGCATTTCTCCATCTTAAGTTCACATGCAATTGGTTCTTTTAATACTTCCAATACAATGACAAAATTTAGATTTATTTCCAAGAACGTCTCATGAATAGCCCAATGCAAATGTGCGACTATAAACCTGATGCTCATTTAAATATACAGTTCACTTCTAGAGCACATTTAAATATTCCAGCTCACTTCTGCTTCCTGTGAAGTTTTATACGACTTGTAAGTGTCTTGGGAATTTACTGTGTAAATGGATACTTGCACAGGAGTCATGCACCGGTTGTTACTAAAAGCTTAGTAATATTCCTACTTTTGGATTCGATATATGGTTAGAAAGCGTTTTCATAATGTGCTGTTGCACAAATTGTAATTGTCAAACTAGACACATTTCAAAAAGTATGCTTGTTATCTCAGTTGTTATACTATATGGTAAGAATAATTTTACCTCAAGTTTAATCCTTTAGGTCTTACACTCTTAAAACAAACACTCCCAATTTACCTCAGTCTGAGTGGATTTCACTCCTCCAGACTGGAAAATGCACTTCTCTTTTTGGAGTGGATCCCTTGTGTGTTAAACCTCCGACAGGATCACTCCAAACGAGTGATTTTAACTCAGTCTGAGAAAATATGCATGCCTTTAGGGTGTCGAAAATGCACTTCTCCAACTGGAGTGGATTTCACTCTTTTGTTTTAAGAGTGTAGAAGTCCGAAATTGGCCCCCCACGTGATGTTTTTAAGGGAGAATGAAAGTTTTATCTTGGTTTCAAAACTGAAAACTTGTGTGTTAATACAAAGAAAAATACTTATTTAAGCCAAATAACTATTTCTTTATTGAATATATTTGCAGATCTTTTTAACTCGATAAATGTAGTTGACTTAAATGTCTTAATAATACCCTTTTTCGGAAATTAGTTTGAGTGTTTTGCTAAAAATATGTATTGAAATTTAATAAATATATGTTCGGACCAATTTCAAACTGTGGCATTATAGAGACGTTCTAATCAGGTACATTTTTCATATAAACAAAACCATCTGCAAAAGTATTTAATACTTCTGGAGTTGATAAGATAATTATTATTGGCTGATAACAATTATTTTTACTAACTAGATTTTTTTTGGAAACAATTTGACATACATATACTATAGGCTAAACACAGCAATTCCTCTGTCATTCAAAAACCTGATGTTAGCTAAGCTATGCCCATCATAACTTCATATGGGATCTGTAAAGTCAACTCATCACAAAAAATTTCAATTTTTTAAAATTTTTTTTAGTAAAATTGTTCAATCAGTACTCCTATTAAATATTTCGGAAAATAGCTTTCCAGTTAATTTACTTGAGATATTTTAGTGCAGTCACCCAATACTTCACAATCGTTTTCATAAGCACAAGTAGTGAACAATAAATGAGCTGAAATGTAAACATTTCAACAAAACAATAATTTCAGATATCCTATTCTTATTGGGTCTAGTAGGGTTGGCATTTAGATTTACTAATTTACATGGAATTCCCTAAGAGATTGAAATCTGTGAATTTGAAATTGACTTATACTTAAGAAGTAGGGGTAGAATTCATTGTGATGCAAATTATTTGCTGTGAAGCCTGATATCAGTGACTTTGACACTGTGGGCGTATTGTTTGAAGTGATACCATGCTTGCTTAAAGTTCACAGTTTAGTTTCTGTCCGTGTCTTGCTTGCATTGAGTAGTTGAAACAGTCTTTTGGGATACGAATTTATTTTGACAGTTTGAACTTGAAGAAATATATATTTGATGACTTGACAAACTGGTGTATCAGCATAAATAAGATATAATTAAATTGCCTTTTTTTAATCAGGGATGTATTTATAGTTTATTTTACATTAAAGTATGTGGCGGCTTTGTATAGAATTTATTTAATGCGTATAAACTTCAAATACCTGAAAAAATTATTAATAATAATTTGCTGAATAAATATGTACATGCCAATACTTCAATCGAATTTTTTTTTTTTAGAAATTGACATTTCATTTAATATTGAAATATTGAAATTAATATGTCGCCAATAGTAGAGGAAAGAAATTAATAAGTCCCATTTCGAGTGACGGTTTACAACTTATAAAAATTTCAATTTTTCTTTTTAGATTCCAAGATTGGTTGGAAGATTCCAAGGCTTACGCGAGTGTGTAAATTTTGAACATTATTCGTAATTTTTTTTATCATAACATAATAGGGAATTTTTATGCTATCTTCAGGAGACAAGGAAGTAATAAAATAAGTTAAAAATTAAACGACTTGAAAAAATATTTAACTTAATTAGCTTATGCTTTTAAATATCGTTAGAGCCTTAGCAAGGCTATTTCTGAAAAGTTTTCAAAAAATATAATTATAGTAATTATAATTATTAAAGTATTGCGTATGAAGATTTCACTATTGCATTTAAAAGCAATGTTTGCTCGTTAAATATTCAAAGGGAAAATTTCAAGCAAATCCTTTTCATAAAATATAGAAATTCAATAGTAAAAATAGTTAATTCATAAAATAATTATGTTTGTTTTAATTAACAAAAGATTTTATGTGATGTAGCTATTTTCTAACAATTATTTTAATATGTACTTCTCAATTTTACTAAATATAAATGATCACAATAACTTTAATAATATTTGTTAAGTTTATTTTTTTCTAAAATAATGATAATTTATTTTAAGATATTTTTTAAAATTAAAATTGCTTGAAATTTCGCAATGTTAGTAGGAATAATTTATGTGCACCTTTTGGGCAGCATACAATAACATTCTCTATCATTTCTTGAATCGAAATTATTCTATATACTATTCACTTCCAATAAAAGCATTGCAATTTTTAAGTATTATCCTAATATAACTATACTAGATCCCTCATACCATAGAGTGTAGTTGAATTATTTCAAATTCAATAATTCAGTTTGTGGTACAAAACATTACCAGTGGTTAAAATCGTTTACGTCCTGTAAATGTTACAGCTTTGTGGAAGGGATTCACGTATTTATTGTAAAGAACAGTTGCTTTATCCTCATGTTACTTTATCGTAATTATATATGTATTTTTACTAAATGGCTATATGCTAGTTAGCTGTTATTTTTCAAATTAATTCTAATGTTTTTAATTGGCATAAAATATCGAAGTTAAAAGCTTAGTTAAGCTGTATTGCTCCTTTATTTCAAATATTTTTTTTTTTAATTTTTGTGCTTTACATAATATAATGTTCTTATATAATTATATATTGGTATTTTGATTTTGACAAATAAGCTAGAAAATTATTCAATGCCTCTTGACTTGAGTTGAAATATTATATAGCACAATTATAAATCACAAACCAACGAGTCCCCTGGTTTCTCCACAAATTGGAGAATACGAAAAACAACTCAATGACTAGCTCTTCAACATCATACCTTCCGGACGGCATAATTCAGAAACGTCTGTTTGCCGAATATTTACACGAGCGGTGAGTATACCAGCTTGCGTGTGATGCCCGAGGCGTATATATCCGAATGACAAATGCAAATGAACGCGTGTATGCGGCCCTCATTTAAATATGTCTAAATGCGGCAGCAGGTTTGTGTGAATGATTAGCAATTTCGCATGTTTCTCGGCTCACGTCTTGATGCACAGATGGTGATGTACACGATGATGCATGTCCGGCCATGAGTTGCCGGGAAGAGGGATAGTGAAGAAATGCACAAACAGTTATTTTATTGTTGTGGGATTGAACCAGAACATGTTCGTTTGGTAGCATTCAAAAATTTCAGTTTCAAATATTCGTAGTGGTCTGCCAGATGGTCGTATAGATTGCTGTTCTTAGTTAGTAAAGGATTTCATTGTGAGTGAATCATCATTGCTTATTAAGAAGAGAGACACAGCATTTTTACAAACTCACTAGGGGTGACTCACCTTAGAGAAAGAGTGCTAAAACCTAAACGGTGACTTGCATGGATTACGGAGACTACACCTGAGGGTCGGAAGGTCGGAAGTCAGATTTCACTAGAGCAAGACGTGGCCGGTGATGTAGGACATTTTTGGTGCGGGGGCGATCAGGGGACAGCGTGCAGGTGGACGCGTGCTCCGGTTGGACCGCAGAGTGGCCCAAGAAATGTAGGGGCTCTGGCGGAAGACGAGGTTCAGCTGGACTGGGAATGGGACTTCCCAAGTAGCACAACAATTTTGGCCAATGTCGCAAGAGTATCGGCCAAAATGGCAGAATATTGGTTGAAATCGATCATTTTCTACCGATTTTAACCAGATTTCCCCGTTTTTTTTAGGCTTCATAACGGAAATTACGAAAAGTACAATACTTAATTTTACTGCGATTTTATAGTATTTTGCAATTGTAAAGGCAAGTATTATGTTTCGCAATATTTTTCAATCAAGAATTATGGATTAAATTTTTTTTTCCAAATAATATTCAAATCAATATTGCACCCCAATATTGCCCATCGTCGGTGAAACGTTGTCCATTATGCATTGGGAAATGGGTATGAGCCGAGATTGTCCAATACTGCATTGCTACCTGGGTTCCCGCAGCCGGGAGAAGTCGATAGTGGATCGGCGAGACGTGGTCTTGCTAGCTGCAGAGTCAGATGAATAAGTGAAGTTCACTCTTAGTCCCTCAGTCAATCACGGGATGGTGAACCCGTCATTCGTTGGATCTTAAACACCGACGCTTCCCTTCCCGCATATCTTAAGAGAGACCAATCGAAACTCCGACCTCTGACCTCCTACTTACAATGCGCAGACATAGTGACTCTTGTTCTGTCACTCAAAGTAAGGAGTCAAGGTGTCATGTGGGGGATGTCATCACTTGGCAATATTCTTAACAAGTAATGATGATTCACTCACAATGGAGTCCTTTACTAATTAAAAACAGAAATCCGTTATACGACCATCTGGCATGGTCTTATAAAGTGTCTGATTACATTCTTGCAACACCTTTTTCTAGTACAAATGAAAAATATCTATATCCAAGCAAAAACCTCTCAGTAAAAGAAGGCCAAGTTCTAAAAAAAATATATATGGCCTGGCCTTAAAAAGAAGTGAAATCCTGAAAAGGTACCAAGTTCATTATAAGTTACTGATGTGATATTGAACACCAAAACATTTTAGTCTTTGATAATTCTTATGTTTACCACATTCAAGCAAACTCGCACTTGTGTTTGTGTAACTTGGTCATTACGCATTGTGAAAATTTTGCTGAACCTTTTGCACTAGGGATGGGTGTAACCAATAAATTATTGAACATTGAAACGAAAGTATACCTTTAGGTATATTGTTTTAAGTGTTTCAAGCCACACAAAAAAAGAGGCCTAACATAAAAAAAAGTTTTATTTTTATAAGCTTTGTTTTCTGCCTAGTGGTCAAACAGAGTAACCTTGGCCTTATCTTTTTTTCTTCGAAAAAAATTTTCAATGAATATTTGAACATTGATATAACTTATTTTCAGTATCAGTATTTTATACGTTTTTTTATATATATATAAATGTCGTAAACGAATTTCTAAACTACCATTATATTGAACTTGTGATTAAATAGTTACTGCTATTATTGGCTTTTGCAATATCGTGGGACCGTTGGAATCGAATTGTACAGTAATGAATAGTCATGTATCGTACCTTTAATGGCTTGTTTATTTTTGTTCAAAAATGCGTAATGGCCAAGTTACACAAACACAAGTGCGAGTTTGCTTGAATGTGGTAAACATAAGAATTATCAAAGACTAAAATGTTTTGGTGTTCAATATCACATCAGTAACTTATAATGAACTTGGTACCTTTTCAGGATTTCACTTCTTTTTAAGGCCAGGCCATATATATTTTTTTAGAACTTGGCCTTCTTTTACTGAGAGGTTTTTGCTTGGATTTCACTTCTTTTTGTAGGTATACTAACTAGAATAATTTTTATAAGTTCTTAAATAAAAAACATTTTATTTTTAAATATGACACTTTCAATTGTTTTATAAATATTAACTTTTTTAGAGGACAATCCACGTGTTTAAGTAAACATTATATATAAAATAAAAACTATATTTGTGACGAATGTCCATACATTTTTTAAAAATCTTGTACTGTTTTATTTTACTGCTCGTTCTGTACTGCTTGTTGACATAAGTACATTTTGTACCTATTTTAAATAAATTATCACTACTTAAAATCATGGGTACTTCGTGAATAATGCACAAAACAACGTCTTGTAGGTCGCATCTTAGAACTTTTTACTTGTTTAGTTGGTTCCTAAAGTAAAAAAAAAAATATATGTTCGTAAAATTTTGAGACGCGCTGTATTTGGCCTAATGGTCATTTTGCGATCAAAATGACCCTTGGCGAAAACAATCGTTGTTGACCCCAATTACAGTTTGAAACCCGAATAGTTGCTTTTATACAAATTGTCAAAGCGTAATATAAGTTCCAATTATTATCAATATAACTTCATAATTTGTGTTTTTGGACTCTGGTATCTATTTTTTTATTTTAAGTAATAGGGAAGAATTGGTTAACCCTTGTGTCGCTCTAGTGCGATGTTATTCCAACCAAAACAAAACAGAAAAATTCATTTGCCGATTGTAAATCATTTTGGTTCCAGCCATTGCTCATGCGTATATATAGACCTTTAGCGATGTAACTCCTCCTACAGGAAAACAACCATAACTCATTATAAAACATGGAGCTGGCTGCCAGCTCAGGTGTTTTGCTCTTGAAAACCATTAAACTTAAACAAAATGATGATTGAAACTTTCCATTAGTAATATCCCATAATAATAGTGTCCTAAATTCTACACTTGAAAAACCTTTGTCGTATCATCTGAAGGTAAATAGCTATTTGAATTGTTGGCGATTCAGTTAATCGCCGCTGGCATATCGGCGTATGTTATAGGATTAACTGCTTTCGAAAAAAGGCGCCAAGCAATTTAAGACCAAACCCGTACAAAATATTCGATTTTCGGATTTTTTATGTTAGTTGCATGACAAAATCTACAAGTGTTCCAATTTTCGATATTCTAGAACAAGTGGGTGTCATAGAACATTTTGATGATCGGTGAGTGAGTGAGCCCCAAAAGTGGTCATTTTCCAATTCAATTTTCTCGGAAATAAAGTGAGATAGAACGCTGATTTTTTTTATACTCTTCATCAAGCCCCTATTGACCAATAAAAGTTTCTAAACTCATTTCTGTGATGCATAGAACCTTAGAACGGAGGGGTCCGAAAACACGCCGAAACCCTTCCAGAAAAGGTTGGGTAGTGCGCTGAACTTGGCGGTTGCACTACCGTGCAACCAGATAAACCTTTAGACACTTTGCTAAAGTAATGTGACAAACGTTCCCTGTTGACTATTTAAAGTCCCCTATAAGATGCTAGAGATAAACACAGTTGCGTAAGTTTTGCAGTTTAGAACTGTGTTAATGTGACGAGGTCGACCCCAGAGCAGAAACCCTTCAAAAATTCGAGTGAAATCGTATAAACTTACTTCGTTACTACTTCAGGCTCCAGAGATTTGAAGAGAACGTCTATTTCCGAAGAACCTCGTGATTATTTGTAGTTTTTTGTGCACTTAATTTTCCAGTGAATATCTGTTTTATATTATGACTAGTTGTAACTGATATTTACATCCAGCTCTTCTAAGAGACTTCAACCTTCATGCCATATAGAGCTCTCTATTTCGTACTGAATATATCTTATTCAGGAACGGGTGACAAAAACAAGAAACACTGTTTTTGAACAAGAGTCCACGCGGCACCACACAAGCTGAAATGGGATTAATTTTGTGACGAGTTTAGTCCTACAGGGGAACTTTAAATTGTTGCAAATGTCATTTTAACACTGAAAGAAGATGGATATGAGCATATCTAAGCATCTAATCTTCTCTGCCTTTTGTGTGTCAAGTACCTTAGTGGGACTAGACTTAAATGCGACAAGGGATTAGATGTGAAAGTGAAGTATTTCGAAATGTATAATTTTCAGATTTATACAGGATGTGTCTTAAATTAATGTTTCTAGTTTAAGAGGCTGTGGTAGTGAATATGCATTAGAAGCTAAGTAAATTTCATTAATTGTTAGATCCACAGTTATACTTTAACCAAGACAACTTCAATTTCGTATATATTATTTCCGCATAAATAATATGATGGTAAATTAATATTCTTGTGTTTCATAAAAAAAAAGTTGAATTGAAAATTCGGCAATAGTTTAAAATCTTTGGTAAACATTTTCCCATTGGTTGAGATTATAATCCGCTACCTCTTATTTTAAGGCATATAATTTATTGTTGTTGTTGTTACATTGTCCCCCTGTTCCAGTTACCTAGACCAGTTTCATGATACTATGCCATTCAATAAAGCTATATAGTTCGTTCCTCCAATGTACACTTTACTACACTTATAGAAAAACATGTTATCAAAATTACCTTGACATGCATTTTTTCTTTTTTTTTTTAACATTTATCAGATTTCGACTTAGAAATACATGATTTTGCCTACTTTAAAAAGACATGTTTTCAACCACAAAACAATGGTTTCGAAAAATAGTTATAATCTTTACACTTACTCTCTTCAATTATGATTTCTCCCTCGACGTTTGCCTCGATCTTGAGAAAAGCGGAAATTTCTACCTCGAAAGCCTCGTTGGAGTAGTGGGGGAGGAATTTGGGGATCTCACGCTTACGCCTCCCTGATTGGTCCGCCTCACCATAGCAGTCCACCTAAGGGAAAAAGGAAATGGTGCACATTAATTCAGAAAATGGTATTTATAGAGTTGGGGATATGGGGTAGGTACATGTATATTCCGGCTTGTATGCTTGATCAGAGACCAGCTTATAAGCCTTCGTCAAGTAAGGCAGACACAGAAAGAGTTTTTTACTGTCGGCAGAGAAGAAGTACACACAGGGCGAGGGCGAAAATTGAACCCGCACCCGTTACAGCGCGCAGACTACTGGACTGCTATGCTAACCACTCGACCATCTGGGCTCTTTATAGAGTTATGAAGAAGATGGCGATGCTGAAGTGTCAAAAACCTATACAATCTTCGGTTTGCCAAGTGAAGCCATTGATAGCTTTTGTCGTAAGCCCAAACAAACGCTCCCATTGAATTACTTGGCGATATTCTAAAGTTGAGTTTGTCTAGCTTCTACATCGACTTGGCGATATTCTGACTATCTAATAAAATGTAATTATAATGTATTTTTCGCACCTGCAAAGGATTTACTTGCTACATGTGCAAATTCAAATCTCTTGCTACATCTTACAATTATTGACAAAACAGTCTTAAAATAAATGACTTTGAGTGAATATTGTTTTGCCTTTTCAGAAGGAACTAATATTGCGTGAAGCGGTTTGAACAGGCCTAATGGGGTTTTCTTTGCGACTTTCAAATGTCTAATGTCTTTACTCTTAGTATAGCTCCAAGTATCTCCCTCTTCTTAACTCTATGTTGACATTGTATATGTAATGTGCAGAGGATTTATTTGGATTGCGGATAAGATCTAGTTTAAAATCAAGCAAGTTTAATTTTTATTTGAAAAAGAAGTGTCATAATAAAATAATTGCACTAGACTCATTAATTAAGTAATAATGCATCATACAAGGCATTGAAAATTAACTAAATACACATTTCAGAAGTAGAATATTGAGCCTGTTTCAAACTAATGATTGTTCTATTAAGGATTATTGCACATTGACAAATAAACCACATTTAGCCGTAAGCGAAGTAATTCATAAATTGTAGATATTGGGGCTGAAATGCTAAGATAACTTGTTTTCGAATGTATTGACAAATTATTTGCAATTAAGGTTAAGGATCTTAGAGAGGACACTTTGTGTAAAAGACGTTTCCAATTAAACTTAAGTTATTTGGAGTACTATTGAGCTCGATGCAACTTTTGGATGAACCCTGCAGATGATGATGTGGTAAGTTCAATTAAATAATTTAACAGTCTTATTTCCCTGCGAATTAGGATAGTTTTTGTGTAATCCTCAACATTAAAATAAATCGACATATGTATTATTACTAAGTAATCAAGATTAGTTTCAGATATCGAGAAAGCAATATTACTAAGGAACAACTTATCATAGCCTGAACTAACCCCTTGCGCATTGGGCATGCGTTTTTCATTCTTATAGGTTTTAGACGTTTAAAAATTAGTTTCTATATAAAATATTTTGGTTTTGCAGTTGGCACTTTGTATATAAAACTGATGCGCATTGTGCATATTGTATTCATGCATTGTGATGCATAATATTGTGCATATTGTATTATGCATATTGATTATGCACATTATGTACATATGCATATAAAACATTTGAAAATATTAATAAAATGTTTAAAACATCTATAATCTTCTAGCGATGCTTGTTTATTTAAACTAATTGGATATTTTTTACGTACAAAGTTATATCCATTTTTTAACATAGATCAATATAACTATATAAAATTTTACAAGGATGTTTACAGAGGAAGTTTTTCTTGAAATTTTCATATTATGCTTCTAATAAGAAACACATAGAATTTTTCACAATAACACCTTCTAGTACACCATCGGTAAAATAAAACTTTCTACTAGCTTTCACAATACTACTAGATACGATAGGCATTGAAAAACGTAAAAGTAATGTTGACCTATTATTAGTTTTAAACGAAAAAAGAAAATAGCTTATCTGTTTTTCTTTTAACTTTCTGTATAGTGCAAACTCAAGAAAGTGAAAAAAAAAACATTAAGGGAAAACTATACAAAATTATTTAATCATCTAAGTATTTTTTAAATTTAAAAATGGTTGTCAATTATACATAAGTGTAAACCCGTTATTATGTAGAGTAATTTACAATGTTAAATGTAGGCTTCAATCATAAAAATCGTAATTGACACTTGTACGTGGAAATGAATGTAGAAAGCACTTAAAGTGATTATTCTGGGATTTTGAAAATACCTCATATGTTTCTAACACATTTGTTGAAATATTTACTTAGACATAAAAATATTATTGAATTTGGGAAATACTTAAGAAGAATATTTACTAACTGATTAAAATAATGTATTTAACAAACATATGGAGAGACAGCTTTAACATACATTTTTCTCTGTAAAATTAATAAAAAGACTTTTTTCAAGCGTCAAAACCAAATAAGCCAGAACAGCACCAAAGGCTTTTATCAAATCAATGCGTTCCTTTTACACTAAGTGCTTTAATATCTGTTTTTGAAAGCTCCGTAAAAAGAATATCAATATTACTTGAGCAAACCTTTCTCTGACGATAATGGTTAGTATCTTCTTTTCACGGCAAATAAAACACATCAATGAAATGAAATACTTAACGTGAAACTACGAATAGAAAAACTACCCAAATCCCTTGTTGACTTGTGCCTTTTTTGCACAAAACTCCCCCTTTCTTTACTGTTTAATAAATGTTAAAAATATTTAATTTCTTCAGTGCCAAAATGAACTAAGTGATAAGTCGACTTGGATCGTGGACAAAAATCGGCATCGAACAAAAGAAATAAGGAGATTAAGTTAAGTGTGTCATTTACGTAATGACTTCTACTCCTTTGGAACCATGTATTGACTGATTTTAGTCCTTTTTGATGTTATTTTTTGCATTTGCTTATTAACAACACGCTTGAGAGATTTGTAAGTAATGCTTACTTGTTTGTATAGATTTTATTTTGTAAATGAATTTGTTTTAATTTGGAACATTGTATGAAATTCTCTATTATAGGAATCATCGGACTTCAATTCAGTACCGAACGTTTTAAGTTTTTTTTTAACATACATATGACAAACTGGCATTGTTGTGAATGTATGGAGTTTTCAAATGATTTTTTTCATAAAAAAAATAAAGACTTAAATTTGCGTTAAATAAAAGTTTGGTAATAATAAGCATTTGTTGTCAATTTATGTTTAGAAATAATTTTGATAATGTTCTGATGAACACAAGAATCTTGTCTTAAACTACCTACTAAAACTATATAAAGTAAACAGAGTAAAAATTATTTAACTAAAGCTATTTATTTAAATTGTTGCACGCTTGTAAGTTTTCTTATACCAACAGTACTAAAAATATTGGCTCACTAGTAAGTTTTTTGTATTCTAATGTCTAAGACTCTAGACTAAACTTAGAAAGATTATGTTTAAAGACTTGAAAATTAATCCATACATAAACTAATTAAAATATTAGAGTAGCTAAATAGACAAATTAAAAATATGCTTATTGATATTCCAGACCGCTAAAGGTTGTAGTTTAACACCAAAGTCATTCTGATATATGTTAATTTTTTTTCCCGAAATCAGTATTTCGTAAGCATGCATTTTAGCCGCCATCGTTCAACACAGAAATATTTTTCAAATCTAATCTCCATTTTAAAAAACTAATCTAACTCTCGATCTAACACAATAATTTTCAAATAATTCTAAAAAATGAATTCTCTTATAACAATGACCCTTCCACTAATACTTAATATATTGATACCCGAATTTCTACGTATTTATATTATGGATGAGGACCTAATACAGAAGTCAAAATCTTGTAGTACAGTCCCAATAAGGCTGTATGGTAATTAATTACAAGCAACGACAAGGTTTAAAAAATTAGATTGATTTAATTTTATTTATAAAAATATAATTCTATTTATAAAAATATAACTATATTTATAGAAATATAACTTTATTTATAAAAATATAATTTTATTGATAAAAATTTAATAGTAAAAGTGAAAAAGTGAAGTTTTGTGCCATAGGTTTTCTGATGTATCAAATAAAATAACATTTATAACTTGTATTGAAAAATAAAAATATAAAGAATTATAAGGATGTGTATATCACATTGAAAATGAAAAAAGATGTTTCTCATCTCTAAGGGGTATAAAATGGAAAAAACTGTATTTTTTTTAAAAACTCATTATGGGATATCTGCCTTGATCTACATAAAAGGAAATTCCATAGGAATAGGAAATAGTATAAACTTATAAGACAACGTTTGCTTTGAACGCTTCAATGAGATGAAATTTTATCAAAAAGTATCTATAGATTCTATAGTTGGAATTTAAAACGAATATTTATAAATATAAAAAAATATATATTCTTAGTATTGGTACCTCGAATGTTGCAGGGGATTTATCAAGAAACTATTAATAAAAAAATATAAAACATTTAACGAACAATTATGTTTATACTACATGCGCTAAGGAAGAAATAATGATCATAATAATCTACATTTGTGGTTTAAAATAATTTCAACTATGGAATAATCATCATTTGTTAATTGGCCTTATTACTTGCTTATTGATAAATTTGGAAAAGAACTAATTTCTTCATCATCTGAATTTAGGTATTGACGAAATATCTATATTATTATCCATTATTTAAATTTAAATTTCGAAAATAAAAAAAAATAGATTCTTAACTTTAAAGCAATTTGTCTGTAAATATATTTTGTACAAGCGTAGTAGTGGAAATATTGTGCAATTCTCAAAACAATCGTTGTAGATAAGCTGTATTTTGCAATTGTGAATACCTGAGACATGAAACAATACTGATTTTTGTATTAAAATATAAATATAGAAATTTTATTACATCCATATTCTTTACTTTTGTCAATTGGCCTTTAAATAGTTTAAAATCGATGACATTTTGAATAAAGGTTTTACAGTGATCGTTTTACATGCCTTACTCTTTGATTAAAATAAATTTCTATGTACAGGTATATTGCAACTTGGTGAAATTCTAGACTTATCCAATTTAGTTACTGACAAATAACCTAAAAAATAAAAACGAGAAAGATTTTCAAGAAACTTATAGAAACTGTTAAAGATTGTGCAATGAATTTTAAAAGTTTTAGTATGTAACTCTAAAAAATACTACCATGAAACATCGAAATCTAAAACTAAAACGTAAATATTTAATTTAAAAATTAAAAACTTCCTAATTCACTGTGATTTTTTGGTTAAAAATGTTCATGAAGTTTTTTTTATTTTGAAATTTCTTCATGTTCGATTTAATATTTCCACAATTTTATGATTCAATGCAACGAGTAGAATTTTTTTTAACCTGTATCATTAAATGAAAATTAACTACCTACGCTTTTGAAATCATTGCAAAACTATTATACGAAATTTTCTGCTAAAACTTGAAAATTCCAAAATGCACTTAACATATTTATTAAATAATGAACCTTTGCCGAAGATTCATTTTTCATTAAAACTTCATGAATGCACGAAATGTGTTTCGGTTCCATTAATTTTAAATCATATGTTTTTAGCCGTGTTTGAAAGATGTTGAAAATGTAACATTGCACATGTCACTTCTATTTACAAAAAAAGTTTAATGCAAGACGATTTACAAAATAGATAAAATTGCATGTGGAAAAGCGGCATTGGGTACAAGTTTGACTTTTCAAATCAAATAGCTTTGATACCACGAAATCAATGCAAGAGGAATCATTGCACAAACTTCAAAAAATGATCCCGAACAATTTTATATATTCTGATTCTGTTATAAAATTGGAGTTACCTTTATTGAAGTGGTACATTTTGTTTTGATAGTTATATTTTGAAATGACCAAATTAAACCATGGAACCAAGTTATGCGAAATACTTTTAAATGAAAAGAATTTTGTTTCTCAAAGTTAATATTAATTTCCATTCAGATTCCAATAATAGTTTAATATTGGAATCTGAATGGAAATGATGGGCGCGGTAAAGCAAAAAGTGATTTGACTGGATTCCAAATGTTATTATCTGAATATATTATCAGAAATTATAAAGTCTGAATTTTAAAAGATTTTTCAATCGTAAAAAAATGACGTTCTTTTCGAAAATTTTCCATAGATTTTACTTCAAGTAGCGATTTTTGAAAGGTAAACCCGGGACATTATTAATGGAACAATTTAATTAAAAAGTGAAGAAATTTTAGAGGAATTCGGGCATCGACTTAAGAAATTGTCGTTTCCTTTGGACTATGATTGAATCTGATATAAAAACTAAACAAAACTTAAGTATTCGCAAAGCGCTTTATTTGAATATTGTTTCACTACTTTCAACAATGGAACATCATTAACATGCGAGTTTTCATGTTAAATATAATTTCAATCTGAACAATAGTTTTCAATTGCTGATTCCATTAGAACTTTAATTTTTTTAAAAACATGAATGCCTAATTTTAAATATTGTTTTCGATATTTCAAATTCTACTCGTCACTTGACCATGGACCAAATTACGAGGCGTTATTGGCTGTGTTAAAGCTCCTAATGGAGGCTAGAAACGGGCAGTAGGAAACGATTACACTACTACACACTACTTCAAATTCTTTAGTTAACTTTTGCATGTACATATTTAAATTAAAAAATATTCTTATATCTCAGCAGCAAAACCTATATTTTTCTATTTAAACAATCTAGTGATGTAATTGATAAAATATAATAGTTGTTACTTAAATAATTGTTGCAATTTGATACAAAATTAAGACATACAGGAGCAAAATACCAGGACGGCATTATGGTATGAACACTGACACCATTAGTTTTAAACGAAAAAAAAGGAAAGTTAATATTTTTTCTTTAACTTAATTGTATTGCAAACTCGAGAAAGGGAAAAACTTAAGGAGGAAGCTATATTAAATTATTTAGTCATTTGAATATTTTTCGTATTGAATTTTTTTTAAAAATTATACAAAAGTGAACACTCATTTTAATGTATTGTAAATTACAATGTTAAATGTAGGCTTCCATCATAAAAAATACAAGTCGTAATTGACACTTAATTGTACGTGGAAATAATCACTAAAAGCACTAACAATAAGAAATACGATTTTTCAGGAACATAATTTCCGGTTTTTGGATGTTTGAAGATTTCCACCCTGGAACAGACAATTTTGTACCTTTTTTTCAATGTGGGTATTTTTACTTTACAAATTCATATAAAGAAGTTAAAAAGTATAACATTTTTCAAAAATTTCAAACTTGTAAGTTAAAACACTTTTCAACATGCGGATTAATATGGTCGTAGATGGATGATACGATTTCTAGTAATTAAAAAAAACTCACACAAAATGCCTTATTTAATTGTGCAACGAATCAGTATAAATTTAATCTAAAACATCTGTTTATAAGATTTTTCAACAATATGAAAAAATTGTTTTGGCTAGAATGCAAATTTTAAGATTATTTCGGAGATTTAAAAAATTCATTGACTTCCTGGATGATTTCTTTATTAAAACACTTTTCAAATTATTTTTCTCCAGAAAAGTCAAGATTAGCACCTTATTGCTGATTTTCACCATCTCACATTTATATTTCTTTTGATTGCTAAAATTCTGAACTTGCCATTGAAAGTGAAATTCATGTACTAGTATACTAGTTTAACTTTCTGTATAATATTTCTATAAAGAAATTTGAGCAATGCTATTTGCTAATTTTCAGTCTTTCAACCATAATCATTGTAATATTACTCCCCCACCCATTTTATATGTTTTTAAGGCTTTCCATATTCCTTTAACATATATTATTAATTTAAATTACTAAAAAATAACTTTATATGATATTGTGAACATGCAACAGAAAAACTTTAATATAAGTAAAATAATAAAACAAATAAAAGGATAAAGCAAATTTTATTTAAACTATGAAAAATAAATGTTTTTTTTACAACATCTTATAATTCTTAGAAAGAAACTATGTTTCAATAGAAATTCATGATAACTAAAAAAAAACGCAAACATTTTTGAAAAAAAAAATAAACAGCTGTTTAAAATTGCTTTGTCCGGACACAAGCGTACAAAAACCAATAATATACAGAAATGTATAAATAAAAAAAATGAAAGAAAAAAATGCCAGTAATCCGGTTTTGTGCAGCGAAACGTAATGACTCTTACAAATTCCGTAATGTTTTTCTACTCGTAATTTCGCGATTATTTTATGAGTTTAGAAATTTTTTACTCCTGTTTTAGTGGCATCAGTGCTCATAACTCAGAAAATGTCCTCTCTTTTTTTGTATTCGGTAATGCCTCCTTCTGATTGCAATGGGCCTACATTGTGGGATTATTTTCTGAAAAACAGTTGGGATGCTGTATTTTTAGAATTCTTGTAATATGTATTTTTTTCTTCGAACAATGTTTTTAGTGATTGGTCATATCTGTTTCGTTGTTTTGAAGAAATAAAAAAAAAAACGAAATCACAATTCTTTTAAAAATGAAAAAGTTTTTGAGAACCATTTGTTTTTGTATAATTTACTTTTTAACCACAATTTATATTTTTGATTTTTAGGATGTTAACGACAATTTAATAACTAATATCTTTTCTAGAGTCTTTTAAATATGTAGTTGCAAAAGTTACATGGAGTAAATTTATTTTTCGAATGAATTTATAAGTGATAAACTAAAAACTTAAAAAATTAGATGTCGACTTTTGCATTTGGGCCAAACCCTGATTGTACATTTCCGCTAACAGAGGACAATGAATTTTAAAATAACTTTTTATTTAATGAGGAGTAATAATAACCAAGAACTTGTGTTCAATCATATAGAAAAACACTGCATTATCGACGTTTTCTAAAGGTTTGCAGCCCTCATTTTTGTAAATAAACAACAAGAAAAAAAAAGATCAGCTAACAAATTTAACACTTTTTAGGTGCGATTTAACACTCGTACAAATGTGACTCATTTGCGTATTGATGCAGTTATATGTTATCTCTAATTTGGTTTATTTTAATTAACATTTCACTAAAACTTATTTTACGAATGGTCTTGTATCTTTAAACAACATATTTCTTTCCAAATACTATATTAAGCTTAAATAGGGTTTTTGTGATTGGTTTTAAATTCTAAATAATATTTAATTGTATTTCTATTATGTAAGAAAAAATGTGATTTTAAGTTGCTAGACCATCAAAAAGCCATTTTAGAAATTCTAGCGATGTATTATTTAAACCAAACTTAGCTAGAAAGAACACTTACCTCTGTTAATGCGCCTAAGTCTTGCTCTAGTACGTATATTATTTTACAACAATGAGCTAGGGAGCCTAGTCTCAATTGATAAAAGACCTATTATAAACTTGAAGAATGCTTATAAGCGGTTTTCTGAACAAGCGCACAAGCTGGAATATATATATACCATACCATACCAAATCATACCTATAATAAGCTTAGACCTTCAATTGATAAAATTTAACAAAAATACTTGAAAACTATTCCTAAAAGTACAATACTTAGAATGCAGATTGATTTTCAACAGTCTAAAAATCTTTCAAAGTTTAATTTTTCCTCTGTGAAAAATATGATTTTGGACCAAAGTTAACCGCACTGACGGTATCGTTAAATTTATTTTTTTAGAAAAATTGTTTTGCGTAGAAGAGTGAAAGATATGCAAACGGACAATATTCAAAATGGTCATTAAGCTATTTGAATTGCTTTAGCATTATTTCTAAAGCAAAATGGCAACATAATTGCTTACCATAGGTCGAGTAATTAGTTATAGGAAAGGTTTGATCCCTTGAAGAGAATGATATAATTTTAAACATTTTATCATAAAAAGCCAAACGTCTTAGCTTCTCTACATCCCCACTCATAAATTGCAAAATGCTATACTTCATATCTTCAACGATGCAAAAAGTGGGAATATTAACAAATATCCCCAAAGTCATCAAATGGCTTTACTATCATGATTACTAAGTAATAATAGTCTGAAAACTCCAAGTTTTTTTTTTATGTGAAAGTATTTGGGATGAAAAGTTATAGCATTTCAGATACATGCGTGGCAAAGTCGTAAAACGAGAAAGTAAGCCGTAGAGAAATAAAATGAAGCTTTTTTTTCTGTTCAAGAAATGCGCGCCATTTTACGATGAAAAATTCCCGATCAATTTAATGGGAACACACTTTAAACTAACTGAATCTCTTGAGATTAAATTACAATAAATTGTACGGAAAAGAAATGTATATTTATAGAATTTTTTTCTATACATGAAATTGATTTTCACAAAGCAAATTCATTATTTACAATTTCATGTTTAAAGTTTATGCGTTTTGATAAAGTTCAATACAAAAATTATTTTTTAGTAAGTCTCCATGAAAATAACTAACTATTTTTGTACTTTTTGTTTAAGTTTTAAATATCGGTTATACTAATAAAAGTTATATCTTATTGAAAACAATTTTTGTTTTCAAAAAATAATAGGGGAAGGTGGGTTACCTCGGACCTATTTCGACTTTTCAATTTTTAATTTCTTAATTACTTGCAAAAAGTGAATACAAATATTCTTACTAAATACTTTATGTTGTTCTACACAACATATATTTATTTTACCATGTTATTTAAATGATTTCAACTATTTAAAAAATAAATACAGAAAATTGTAATTAGGACCAAGGTACACCACCGGCGGTGTACCTTGGTCCAACCGGTAGTGTACCTTGGACCAATTATTAACTGATAGAGAGACTCGATTTACAGTCCGAAAACCAATATTTATTAGCCACATGAAATTCAAAAATACATTTTACAACCTACTCTTATTTCTTGCCAAGATTTCAGTAATTGGTTATGTTAGGTCAATTGGCTTAGCAATTGGTTTTATTGCCTTAGTTTTTTTAGTGCCTTTTTGGCTTTTTCAGCTGCAATGCGATCTTTCTCAGGTGTATCCGTTAAAATGCAGCATAAAATTAAACTGTTATTTCATGCAATAGAAAAACATTTGACTATCTTTCTGTCTTAAATTTGAGAAAAACAACTCAAATATTTCCCCCGATGTTTATACAACTAGACCTAAACGTAAAAAGGATGTTCAGCTTAGATATTTATTATAAAGAATATTTTTTAGATGAGCATGCAATAATTGTTTTCTATATTATATCAATACGGTTAAAGTTTTATAGGCTTCCATAAATCTAAATAATTAACTACAGAAAAATTATTGATCACACCATATAAAAATTTCTTACAAATTTCCATTCTTCTAGATTTACAAATCAGGGTTGCATATTAATAGCTTAAAATACTTGATTTTTCAAAAGGAAAAATTTACTTGAATTTTAAAAAGGGTTTCAACAATCTGAAGCACATAAGACCTAAAGTAGTGTACCTTGGACCAGTCCAAGGTACACCACTTGTATTAGGTTCGAGGTACACCACTTGGAAATTTAAAACAAAATAGTTAATCACCAAGTTAAGGTTAGACTTAATTTAATTTCAAGCACACTGTTTTATAGCTAAAACTTTGCTTTATATTGCATAACCGTCGTTTCTGAATAAACACTACATGTTTGAGTATAAAAATACACTAAAGAATCTGACAAAAATTTACTTTTGAACTGTGAATTTAGTTTTTCGAAACCTCTTTAATAAATTGACCTTTTAAACAAACGGATAGAGCTTCACTGAGATCCCTGGTAGCAAATACTTTAACTGCATGTGGTGTTGTTTCAATATCTAAGCTAATCGAGCTAGAATCGGCATAGGTTCGAGGTACACATATGTCCAAGGTACACCACTTACCCCTATGCATTTCACTTGATAAAACTATCTTAATTGGGTATTTGTAGTCTAAAATTCTTTTGGATTTCGCAATGAATAAGCATTATTTAAACATAATAAATGTTCATGATTTTTAAACTGCATAAAACAAAATAAATCATGTAAGTTGAGCTTAAAGTCAAAGATTTTTAAATACACTCTTAAACAAACGAGCGAATTTAACTAAATCTGATTAATTTTCACTGCATTCGGTGTCGAAAATGCACTTCCCCTATAGGAGTGGATTTCACTCTTTTATTTTGTTAAACCTCTAACAATCTGAGCAACAAACGAGCGATATTTTAAGGCGATTAGGAGCGATTTAGGGCGATTACGAGCGATTTAGCACTGTAAAAAATTTCCTTAACTTTCCGTATATATACCAGAAACTTTCCTGGCTTTTTCAAGTATCCATCGCTTCGTGATAAGTTCCTGGGATTTTCAGGTTTTCCCTTTCAAATCTGGCAACGTTTGCTATGAACCGCCGCCATTGCTCGCAGCGCACAGTGGGGCAAAAGTTGCAAAACGTGGCCAAAAGTCAAAAAATAAAACTTTGAATAAACATTTGATATTTGGTGCACCTGCAGACGATATTTCAACAGATTGAAAACCGTTAATATTTTCTTTGCTCGATTATTATTTTAACCGTGCAACGCGCTCAAAGTAGAAAAACAATGGAGGCTCATTTCAAATGCGATTTTGACTATGAACAGTCACATAAAATTTTGCGCGTTCTGAAGTTTTTAAAAATAAAGATTAAAAATGCATAACACACCTGAAGGTATGTTATTTTTAGTTATTATGAGAATTTATCCTATTTGTTATATTTTCATTTGAAATTAAATTCATTATTTCCATGTCATAATTCAATATTTTAACTGAACACGTTTGGGTTAAATAAAAAAAATCCCCCCATTTCCCCCCTCTAAAATATGTTTTATGATAAAGTTTAGAACCTATATAAGTTGTTTCAAGTGAAATCTCGTGCGTAAAAGTGCGTTTTTTAAAGTAAAGTTAATTTGTAGTGAGCTCGCTCTCAAACAATTCAGTGTAGCGCACGTTAACTCGAAGCACAGTGCGACGTCCTATGGACAAAACTCGAAAGTGACTTTTTATTTGAGAAGTTAAGTGAATTTATTATTATTCTAGGAAAGTCATAGATTTGTAAAATTGTAGTTTTAGGTCCAAAATAAATATACTTAAAGCATTAAAATAAGGTTTTATGGAGTGTTAAGAAAATTAGTGTTACAAAATTAATATATTTTGGGCATTTTTAAGAATCTTTTAATATTTTTATTGGTTGAAAAATATACATTAAAATTTGAACTTTAAGATTAAATAACTAAAAAAGAAACATGTATACACTGATTCATTTCACCCGCAAAATAAACCATCACTACAAATGGTTTGTTTTGATTTTGAAAAAGGACAGGTGGCTTTTCCAGATTTACCGCACCACCTAAAACAACAAAGAGTTGTTATCATTTCGAATGAAGTTGAGCATAAGTTGTTCTGCTGGAGTTGCACAGTGTTTCTGCTGGAATTACTGGAATCGATGAAGTACTAATTAAACGGTTTGGAATTATTATGCAAGCACTGGCAAGTGGCTTTAGTATCAATAAAGATAAATTCAGTAAATTTTGTCTTGTAACTGCTGAACGCTATGTTAACTTGTATCCATGGTATCCAATGCCAGTAACTGTCCACAAGATTCTAATCCATGGATCAGAAGTAATTTCGAATTTTTCAATACCCATCGGACAGTTGAGTGAAGAGGCACAAGAAGCCCGTAACTAAGAATTTAAAATATGCAGAAGAAGTTTTACGCGCAAGTGCTCAAGAGCAAAAACGAACGAAGACATATTAAATTATTTGCTAATTTCATCTGACCCTTTCATTTCGAACTTTAGAGAAAAAGAGCCTAAACGAAAACTCAGACATTTTTCGAAAGATACCTTGGAGATATTAGAAGGTCCAGTAATAAAATCTGCAAGCACCTCTTCTGATGATGACTCCGAATGTGAAAGTGATTGAAAGTAAGCAAATTCTAAAATATTGTTAAAGTCATAAGGAGTTATTAAAAAACAGTTATGTACTCAAGAAGAGTTGAAAAACTTCATATTTAAATCGGTATAAATGAATGAATATACATTTATTTAATCCTAATTAGTATTTAAAAACTTTTTTTAAATAAAATGTCGTAATTCATGCAAAACTATGTAAGCAGAATTTTTCTTAATGAATATATATTTTATTTACTTTGACTCAATTTTGTTCTTAAAATACTTTATAAAACATAATCTAATAGTTAATCGTTCGTTTAAAATCCGTTAAATACTTTTGGCCATCTTTTGCGAGTTTTGCCCCACTGTGCAGCGCCTCGCTCAAAAGTCAGTTGTTTAGTAACGTTGTTGGTATAGCGAAGTTCATTATCATGTGGCCGAGTGGTTAAGGCATCCGCCTCAGGATTCAGCTTTCTCAAGAGTTCGGGGGCTCGAATCCCACCTACTGCCAGTCATTCTATAAATCGGATATCTGTACTGGGAAAGAGTAGAAAATCCAATTCGTGACGGATGGGCCCGAGTACACGGGGACAGATGTGCTTGTTAAATCTGTGGAGTCCAAAGTCCCGATAACGTCAGCGTACGATGTCGCTCGAAGTTCCGTTGGGTGACCGCTCAGTTTCCAGAACGGTTCCAGGTTTTTTTAGGAAAGTTCCTGGTATTTTCCAGAAAAGTTCCAGTTATTTTCCAGAAAGGTTCCAGGTATTTTCCAGTGAAGTTACTGGCTCTAAGTGGGATTGTTTCTATATTTTCGGGGAAGGTTACTGGTATATTCCAGGAACATTACTGGTAAAAATTGGGCAGCTCAGCTGCCCATTATTTCCCAGTAACGTTCCTGAATTTTTTTACAGTGAGGAGTTAATTTTCAATACTTTCCAGTGTCGAAAATGCACTTTTCCTATAGGAGTGGATTTCACTCTTTTGTTTTAAGAGTGTATGAGGTAATGAAGTTTTGATGCATACGTTTGTATAAAATTTCAATTTTATGTAAAACTATAATATTTTATGCAAAACTTATTATGCAGTTTTTTTTATGTATTTAGTGAAAAACGAACCCATACTTTATAAACGTGTTTACTTCTTGAATTTTCTCTTTTATTCTTCATAACAGAAACTGCACTTTTTGCGTATAGTATCACATATTTAAGTTTATTATATGTTCTCTTTAAAGATAACATTGTACAATTTATTACTTAATTTTTTTTCTGTATGTGTAGTCGCTAATTATTTTTAATAAATTCTAGATTAATAAATATTATATTCTCTCATATTAATCAAATTATTGGATTTAAACTTTAAAGTAATCCTCCTGAGACCAAAGTAATAAGTGACACATTCAAAATTAATCCTTAATTAAAAATACAAGATCACGACAAATGCGCCGTCTTTCCCTCGTGGAAATATGCCCCTATAATCTCTCGAAGGAACGTGCCTAATTAGACCACAGGGAGTGTATTGGACTGCTGAAACTTTTAGCTTCGAAGCTTCCATCTTTTCACGTAGCTGAGATCTGCGTCGAAAAGTGGCGCATCTCCAAAGGATTTAGACTTGGACGGACAAATCCTTTTTCACGATGTCGTTTTTCACATTGAAGAGAGGCCCGTCCGTGGCCGAGTGGTTAAGGCATCAACCTCAGGATTTAACCTTCTCAGGAGTGCGGGGGCTCGAATCCCACCTACTGCTAGTCATCATATTAATCGTATCTCTGTACTGGGAAATAGTAGAAAAATCCAACTCGTGACCGTTGGGTGCCCGCTCAGGTGTCGACCTCGTCACTTGACCAGGGTTCTAAATTAAGAGGCGTTGTTGGCTGTGTTAAAGCTCCTAGAGTAGGCTAGAAATGGGCAGCCGGAATCGATTACATTACCATTACATTGAAGAGTGGTTGGTTGGTGGTTGATATACATATATTTTCAGGCTTGTGTGCCTGCTCAGAGAGCCGCTTATAAACCTTCGTCAAGTAAGACAGTCGCAACGACACACTCACACTCACATGCACACATATACGTGACAGATGCTGCCATCTATCACGCGCCACATTCACAATTTAGACATGGCCCTGAAGGGGGGGGGGGGGAATAGTCTCCAGGAACCTGTACCCGTGGGAAACTGCGCAATGACCGCCCACAGGACTTTCGGACCCAACAGATTTAACGCGCACGTACTCCGCATATACTCGGTGAGTTTTCAGCGACCAGGACTCGATCGCGGGACCTTCCGATTCGTAGATCAAGACACTGACCACAGGGCGCCTCACAGTCCAAAATAGAGTGGTTAATTCATAAAAAGGAGGATTTGTTTAGATCACCGATTATATCAGCATTTGGCTTTAAATCTTTTTTTAATACTGACAAATAGATTAATTGAAGATGCAACGGTGAATTGCTAACATCTGTAAAAACTTTCAAATCCACCAGTGAAAATTGAAAACAAAATAGTATTGGAAGCATTTTGGTGTTTCACCATTGGAAGACGGTAATTCAATAGATTCCGGACATGGTTGGTTGATTGGTAGACATATATTTTCAGACTTGTGTGCTTGGTCAGAGACGCCTATAAACCTTCGTCAAGTAAGACAGACACAACACACACACGCGACAGATGCTGCCATCTATCGCCTGCCACCTCCACAATTTAGACATGTCCCTGAAGGGGAGGGAAATTTTCACCAGGGACCGGTACCCGTGAGAAACTGCACAATGACCGCCCACGGAACTTTTGGACCCAACAGATTTCACGAGAACGTTCTCCGCATATTCTCGACAAACACAAACATCCATGCCTTATCGGGATTCGAACCAGGGTCCAGAGGATTCCGGACATTCACTGTAACAGAGACACACAAATGAGATGAGAACACTTTTGAAAAAGTGGATAGATCTGAATAATGATTACGTTAGTATTATATTTTCGAACTTTAGTTTGGCCACTTGCGTCACTTTTACACGAAAGGACACATTTTTCTCAGCGAATTCCGTCATCCAACTCTCATTTTCATCCATAAGATTTTCATGAATTGTTTTATGACTTGATCATTAATTGCGAATTGTCTTGCTTGAGAAGTCTTGGTTATTAAATATTATGGCTGGTTTGGGATTGGGATGCAGATAATTAAATGCATAAAAGGAGTATTCTATGCCGTTTTATTGGTACCCATGTTAGGCCCTTTTAAAAATACTTTCACTAGTTGTTTAGTAATGGAGGGATTTTTTTTTCATATTTAAAAGTATGTTTGTGCTTGCTAAAGGAAATTTGAATTTTTTTTATTCATCATTGACGTATAGTTTCCATGTATGATGGAAAAATTGATCTGTCTAAAGAACTTAGAATAAAATTAACTTAAGACAATTTTAATTATAGATAGGTCCATCAAGCATAGTTTAATTGTTTTGCCTCATGAATTACCATAATAACTGAGCAAAAGTTGTTACAATTATTTCGAAATTTTCCTAATTAAAATTTTATTTGCATGAAAAAAAAATTTATCTGTTAGTTTTTTGTTTTATTAAAAAATATTTGGAATTTAAACTATCTAAGTAAATATAACATAAAAATGGTACAGGCGTTTGCTTTATATATATATAAGTAAATATAATTTTAAAAATAACTTTTTAAAAGAGTATAGAAATTATTTTCTTAATATACTTCCCTAAAACTATACTTTCCACCAAAAATAATTATCATTTTATAATAAGATAATCTATCGCATAACATTTTTCCTTTGAATAATTTTAATTCAGAAATGTAAAATCATCAATACATTTTATTAAAAACATATTTTTTTTAATACGGGACATATATTTTTTAAACTGATGTGTTATTATATGGTTGAATAAAAAAAATATCATGATAAAAAATTAAAAAATAGTTAATTTAGAAAAAAAATTAAAAATCTATTGGAGTTTCGTTGAAAAAAAATATATTCCTAATCCATCAATTTAAACTTTTTTCACTTTAGTAAAACTTTAAATATAGATGAAAAACGGAATAAAAAAAAAGTGTTTTAGCTCAAAAAAAATAATCCGTGCAAAATATCCTGCTTATACTGCTAAACGATAAGCTGTAATTTATAAAAAGCACTGCGATAGTTTTTATAAAAAAAAATATGTATTAGGCTTTTTTCTGATACGGTGAAATAAAGTAGAGTGCAATAGATAAATTTGGTTGTTTTTATTTGAATTAAAACATCAAAGGAGAAAGAAATTTCTATTGAAAATTGCATTACACAAACACTTAATAATACGAGTCATCATTACAACCACATTCCCGATTATTTTGTATTCTTGTAACTTTAACTCCAAACAAAAGTATACGACAGTTGCTGCAGTTAAATCTATGTAAAGCGCAAAAATGTGAGTTATGTTTTAAACTTTGTGTCATTTTACAGGGGATCCATTTGAACGTGAGTTAATAGCACCACAACTATCCATTAATTAAAAACACATGTTAAAAGCCTGTCAAGTGCTGTTCACACATATTGGACCTCCAAAAGTTTTCAAAAGATAAATATCGTTAACTCGACATAGATAATAAATTTCCAAACGTGGTCTGAAGAATGGATTGCATTTGACAAAGAATAATTATAAAAATGTATTCGTGTGAAAGTTTAGTTTCGAAATGGGGATTAAGTTAAGCATAACTATATTGTAAATTCCATCTGTTAAAACATACATTATGGATGGTGAGTAAATAATTTATCATTTGAAATTGAATAATTGTGCGAGTTTTAGACTTAGTTATGAAAGGAATTGAAAATAAAATATTGACACTGATTTTAAGATCATGGTGTTCAAACATCATGGAGCAGGCTTATAAGTAACACACACACAAAGGTTTAATTAATGTAAAATTGTGTTTGCAGTACCAGCTGCAATCAAATACACCATAATGCGTTCAGTTAAAGGGACATGAATGGACTGCAAAGCGTTGAATACTATTATTTTGGACTCATGTGATGCTTAGGGCGTAATGAGACTTAAAAATGGAAGATTAACGAATACCTCTAGCGAGTAATAAAACACATTTTTAAATCATAAGATGCAATGTAACAAATGTATTTTTTTTCTATAAATAAAGTTTTTAGTTGATTAATGTATTTTCAAAATTATTGAATGAAATGTATGAATCGGGGGACGATTGAACCGAATGTTTAATGAACCGAATGTTTAATCTTTTATATATGAAGAGCTCAAGTGTAAAACAAGTAAAATTCCTTTTGAAAAAAAATTGAGCTGGTTAGGTTTTCATAAAGGTATTGTAGGAAGGGATCCCCCAACATTTTGATTTGCACAAAAAAAGTTTAATCATATGTATATGTATCTATACATACGATTATAATACACACGATTATAATCACTCATAATCATCAATACGTATCTAATCTGCATGAAAAGCTAAACAACTCAACTTTTTCCAAACTATCCATTAATTAAAAACACATGTTAAAAGCCTGTCAAGTGCTGTTCACACATATTGGACCTCCAAAAGTTTTCAAAAGATAAATATCGTTAACTCGACATAGATAATAAATTTCCAAACGTGGTCTGAAGAATGGATTGCATTTGACAAAGAATAATTATAAAAATGTATTCGTGTGAAAGTTTAGTTTCGAAATGGGGATTAAGTTAAGCATAACTATATTGTAAATTCCATCTGTTAAAACATACATTATGGATGGTGAGTAAATAATTTATCATTTGAAATTGAATAATTGTGAGAGTTTCAGACCTAGTTATGAAAGGAATTGAAAATAAAATATTGACACTGATTTTAAGATCATGGTGTTCAAACATCATGGAGCAGGCTTATAAGTAACACACACAAAGGTTTAATTAATGTAAAATTGTGTTTGCAGTACCATCTGCAATCAAATACACCATAATGCGTTCAGTTCCAGGGACATGACTAGACTGCAAAGCGTTGAATACTATTATTTTGGACTCATGTGATGCTTAGGGCGTAATGAGACTTAAAAATGGAAGATTAACGAATACCTCTAGCGAGTAATAAAACACATTTTTAAATCATAAGATGCAATGTAACAAATGTATTTTTTTCTATAAATGAAGTTTTTAGTTGATTAATGTATTTTCAAAATTATTGAATGAAATGTATGAATCGGGGGACGATTGAACCGAATGTTTAATGAACCGAATGTTTAATCTTTTATATATGAAGAGCTCAAGTGTAAAACAAGTAAAATTCCTTTTGAAAAAAAAATTGAGTTGGTTAGCTTTTCATAAAGGTATTGTAGGAAGGCCCCAACATTTTGATTTGCACAAAAAAATTAAATCATATGTATATGTATCTATACATACGATTATAATACACACGATTATAATCACTCATAATCATCAATACGTATCTAATCTGCATGAAAAGCTAAACAACTCAACTTTTTCCAAAACTTTTAACTTGCTTTGCACTTAACATCTTCATATGGTTGCATATAAACTTAATAAAACATAATCGTCATTTTTGATATGATTTTGAACCTGATTTTGAAATATAAAACTTGTGGAGTGCTTTTGAAGTTAATCCTGGGAAATGAAATAGCAAACAAGCCGATAGCCAAAAGTTAAACAAGCAAACAAACGAATTCGCAATTTATCACAAGCTCACTTACTCCCAGCGAGGATGACACTCCATTCACGAGTTCCTAATTAGAGCCGAGTAATTAATTTTTGCACTAAAATGCCTGATGCATTATTCATTCAACAAATTATGCATCTGACTTCCGACAAATACGCATATCTCTTGAACTCTTGAGAAAACTCATATAGCATGAAGCTACGACAAACGCAGAGTGTCTCAATCTTTCCGATTCCGCTGTTGACGATAATGTGAATTTAATGGCGCCCCGCCTTCCACCTCTTTCGGAGGCGGAAAGGGGGTATTCTGGAGGTGGAAGATTGATCGAGTTGTTGTTATTTTTGTAAAAATTTTGTTTTTTCTACGTTTCTCTCTACGAAATTTTGTTTAAATTTTGTTTTTTTTTAAAGCTAGTGCATAAAAATTGTGCACGTTTTGTTTTAAAGCTCTCGGATGTGATCAAATAAACAGTTAAAATGCTTGTTTTTTGTGGATTTTTTAAAAATTCACATTGTTTCTTCAAACATTCCCTAAAAGATTTTTTTTGCAACAATAAGACGAATAAGAAATTTGATCGCAGTTTTCTTTATCGATACAGATATCAGATGTAACCTTACATAACCAATTAAGGAGTAAATCAAGAAATAAACAATATAGTGTATGGTGCACGCCAAACTAGTTGGCTATTCATACTTATGACGCTTGTTCTGTCACATAATCATTAGCAGGTTAATTTAATCTCTCCTGAGGCACAAAATATTAAGCTCTTTTCAGCTGCCTGAAGCTCTTTAAAGTTTTTTACAATTAATTATATGTTGCATTACCAACTAACAAATTAGATTTTCGATAAATTAATTTGCCAGGACTTTAACAGAGAGAATCGGGCATTATGGGAAAACTCCTGAAAATGTATCAACATAAACAACTAAAAGCCTTTGCTATTAACAGGTGATAAATATCCACTACAGGGAATTTTATATCTCCCATGAGGGCGATGAAGACCCCTCAGAATTAAAGGACATTTCAATAATCGCAGCTGTGACGACATTTTCCTTGTTCCGCTGTCGTGTACTCAATTCCTTTTCAATTATAACGTCAGTTGCTTGTGACGGAGATACATGGATTTCGGTGTTGAGATTGTTGAAGGGGTAACGTTCTGGTGTCATCTTGGCTTCGATTGTTTGTATTTATCTCGTGAAGTATACGGAAAAGTGACACTACTTTATTTCATCATATATTTATTTATATCAGCAGCACTACATAGTACGTTGGTTGGTAGACATACACTCTTAAAACAAAAGAGTGAAATCCACTCCAGTTGGAGAAGTGCATTTTCGACACTGGAAAGGAGTGAATATTATCTCAGACTGAGCTAAAATCACTCGTTTGGAGTGATCCTGTCGGAGGTTTAACACACAAAGAATCCACTCCAAAAGGGGAAGTGCATTTTCAAGACTGGAGGAGTTAAAATTAATCAGACTGAGTTAAAATTGCTCGTTCGTTTTAAGAGTGTATATTGTTGTTAGTGTTGACTTATTCCTCTTGGTCCAACCGCAGACTGTACCAAGTTAATGAGCTCGAAAGTCTTCAAGAAATCATATTATACAAGTAGGGGACTAGATGGTAGACATATATTTTCAGGCTTGTGTGCTTGGTCAGAGGCCCGCTTATAAATATTCGTCAAGTAAGACAAACCCAACACACACATACGTGACAGATGCTGCCATCTATCGCACGCCACCTCCATAACTTAGACATGTTAATGAAGGAGAGGGAAATAAGCTCCAGGTACCTGAACCCGTGGGAAACTGTGCAAAGACCGCCCAAGGGACTTTCGGATTCAACAGGTTAAACGAGCACGTTCTCCGCATATACTGGGGACAAACACAAACATCCATGGCTTAGCGGGATTAGAGCCCGAACCCAGAAGCCCCAAAGGCTAGCTCCCCAAGCGTAGTGCTGTCGGGTCGGCATCTTAGTACGTTATTTAGTCTGCGGAGCCCTAGGTCCTAATTAGTAGGTCACGGCGTTCGTCTTGCATGCAGAAGGTCCAAGGTTCGGGTCCAGACATCGCCAAAATAACTGCCGACCTATAAACGGCGTAAGCAGCCAACAATGTCCGCAGAATAATACACCGTGTGAATAAAGTGCACTTTAAATACGCTCCAAAGACCTAACTCTGCGTACGATGTTGCCTTAACGGCTGCGTTTGGTGTTTTCTCACATATTGACTCGTTATTGACCGTGGTTCGAAATAACGACGCCCTTAGCAATTATCCCTAGTGTAGCTCTAGTGCGACGATATTCAAAGTAACCTAACATTATCCATTGGCCATTTATTTAATCCTTTAATTCTCGCTTCCGTGATATTTCCCCGGACTGGAGTGTTCAGTAGTAACACGCCATTACGATCAAAATAGTCCGTTCTTGTAAAAACAGTAATCTTGTATACCGTTAACCGTTATAACCGTTTTCTTGAAATTTATCCTTTTGTTAAGAATTAACAAAGAAAATTTTTAATATTTACACGCAAATGGAGTTAATATATATAATATTTTTTTAATAAAAAAGTATGAAAAAATTTGTACGAATTTATTATATAGATGTTTAGAAAATATTTACATGTTTGTGTTTGCATTTTCTAAAGTTTATTGGCAAAATATGCCTATGAAACGGAATTGAAATGACAAATAAATAATAATTTAGTGTCTTATGTAAGAAAATAAATTGTTATTTTTAGTTTCAATTTAAATTAGAAACTCAATAATTCTTATAACTTGCTAAGTTAACTCCCTGTTGTAAAAGCACTTAAAATAACTTAACAAATAAAATGCCTTTAAAATAACATAGAATGTTAAAAAAATATTTAAATATTGTCGTTCGCGCACAATAGTTTCAAACATAATGCTTAAAAACTGTTTTTAAGCTTAACATTTAAATACTTTTTGAGTTAATGGCTAAGTTTTTTTTAAGAATTGCAAAAAAAACTACAATATCTACAAAAAAAATCTGGAAATTTCAAAGACTTGTCCATATTTTTTATTCCACATGCTCAAAATATTTTCAATTATATTGTCAAATACACAAGAAAACATGTCTATTCCAGACACGGCGAATATCTGTAGAACATTCTTTCATGACATAAGAATGTACCAAATGGAGCTTGGAGTGAGGCATCCTATCATCTAGCTTTAACATTTCAACAAAGGAAGTCTGAAATTCTAAAAGCCGAGGAAAAAAAGACCACGTTTTCGAAGAAATTTGTGTCAAAATGCATTTAAAATAGAAAAGTAACGGTTCTTTCAACGAAAAAACATTTTTGGAGGGTAATGGTATTTTTTTAAAAATTTTATGAAGTACAACATTAAATTGGGAAATTTTAAGCGTTTTTTAGTGTTAATGTTAAATAATAGAATCTAAAATAATGTAAAATAATCATATTTTATGCCGTTATTGAATGGATAGATGTGTATATAAAAATTACTTTTACACACATATTTTTTGGACGATGTGTTTCAACTTAGATAAATGCTTTATTTTGTAGCAATGAATAAGCACATATTATATTCAATATGTAAATATTCAACATTTTGTAATGATTTCACTTTTTTGTTTTCCCAAGGCTATACTTTTTTATTTAAACGTTTATTAACGTGCAAAAATTTGAAGAAGTACGTGATCCAAATTATAGAGTAAATGTGTAATAAAAATGAGGTGGTTAAAGCATTTAGAAATAATATCAATCCTTTTTTGCTCATTCGTATTCATTTCAACCTTAGAATAAACCTCAAAAGATAATAGGAGAGAAGCATTCGGCATTATTGATTGTCACGCTTCCCTGACTAATATTTCCTAAAGCTTAGATTTCCTACAATAAAGATCGTTATTAAACGTCCTGCTCATATTCCTTCTGAAATATTAACGTAGAGTGAATATTAATGTAAAGCGATAGCTTATTTTTAGCCAGCCGTTTTTACAAAGAAGTGTGGAAATTTTGACGGACTCAACGATTACGATACTTGGGATAGGAAATCCAAGCTTTAGCAGTGAGTTGTCAGTAATTGATGTTACAATAATGACGTTTAGAAGTAGTTGATTTAGAACGTCTCCTTACAACTTGAAAGAAATACAATAGCCACCATGTGTAGATCGGGAACGACGGTAAGATTACGATGCTTAAGCAAACTCTTAAGCAGTGAGCTGTTCGTGATTGATACGACATATTTTCATTACGATAAGGTAGTTGAAGTGGTTTTAGAGTGTCCCCTTTGTAATACGAAAGAAATAAAAGAACCTCACCTCAACGCACTGTTGCAGGCAGACCGATACTGTAGCCAGAAAGACGACGAAGTCGGAGCTCTGGAACTTGAAGGCACGGAACTGGGATCGCAGCACCCCTTCTTCCGACGGAGGGAACACCTCCAGCACAAACGGATCCACAGAGCACCTGGAAAACACATTAAACTATCATGTCAAAAAAATACAAAATTTAACAATCACGCTATCATAATATTCTTCTTTTTTTTTCTTTTCCTATCCCCGAAGTCCAGCTGAGCTAGACAAGGTGCCATCAGCGTATTATCAGCAGGACCCTCAGCGGACTTCCCAGTACACTGCAAATCTCTGAACAGATTATGAACACATTGCGGAATACTATATTTGTCTCCTAGTTTAGATCACATTACAGAACCCTTTCTGGAACATATTTTGAAGTGCCTTTCCAAACACTTTATTTTGTCTCCCTTTTTAGATCACAATCCGGAACGCATTTTGGCGCGCATTTCAAAACACCTAATGGAACAATATTTTCTTGAGAACACTTTTAGAACGTATTTGGCAACGCTTTTCGAAACACATTCGGAAACACTTTCCAAAACACATTTAGGAACGCTTTTAGAAACACATTCGGGAATGCATTTTCAAAACACATTCGGGAACGCTTTTTCAAAACACATTCGGGGACGCTTTTAGAACACTTTCGGAACTCCTTTCAAAACACTTCACGTAGGATTTACGGCACACTTTCAGTAACACTTTTATTGAGCAGCAGTTTGTTGAATGGTATAAAATTTAACACTTGCTTTATATTTTTACATGCAAAATGTTTGTAGTCATTAAAAAAACTAGTTCTTCTGTTTCATGTTCAACGGTCATGTCGACTTGTCTTATGGGCATAAAACAGAAGAATTTTTTTCTTAAAGACTTCAAAACATTTTTCATAAAAAAATTTAAGCACTTGTTCACTTTTTACCATACAACAAACTGCTATTCAATAAAAGTGTTACTGAAAGTGTGCAAAAATCATACCTCAACACTTTTGAAAGGTGTTTTGTAAGTGCAAAAAATAGCTGTCTTATGCGTTTTGAAAAGCATTTTCTGAAGTGTTGATGAAAGTATGTCAAAAAGAATTCGATCGTTTACGCCAGATACAATTTTCAAATATAAATAAAGAATGCCGAAAGCTTCACTTGATATACCAAAAATTCTTTATTTTGTTAGTAATATCTAGTGACGGAATTTTTCTGGAAAAAGTCCTTGAATTTATAATAAAAAAAAATAAAAATCTCCCGATTTCTGCCTAGGATCTCCTTATTTTTAAATCTAGCAGGTTGGCAACTCTGGTAAATGTCTTAACATTATAAGACAATCTAACAAAATGGTTAATAATAAAATGCTCATAAATAAATGTTACATAATTCATGAGTCAATCAACTCACAATTCCAAAATTTGACCAAACACAATTTAAATTTTTGAAATAAGTTTCAATGAATTAATGCGCAATTATGTTAGAATTTAACATGGATTTTTTTTTTTTTTTTTTGAAAATTAAGTCATTTATCTTTGTCAAAACACATGGCAATTTAAGGGGTCACAGGAGTCTTAAAAATTTGCAAAGAAGGTACTACAAAACATAGTTTGATCTTTCATGTAATTTTTTAACTACTCAATGTATAAGTATAATTTTTTTATATGTAATTTTACAAGATTTATTAATTATAAAACAAGTTTTAAAATGTATGAAACTTTAGCCAAAACTAAAATAAATGATATTAAACATGAAGCTATTTGAGCACATTGTGATTAGGCTTGCGCGGCAAATTGTGAGATCAAAATTGAAAAAATGGCCAAGAAAATGACTTTATATTGTACAAATATGTACAAACAAAGACTTATACCTAAATTCTCAGCTCAATTTTAATTAGAAATTATTTTACGAACTTTTTTCGAAAAAAATTAATAAAAATTTAAAATTTTCGATTTAAATTTATTTAAAAAATTTATTGTCTTTGTTTGTACATATTTGTACAATATAAAGTCATTTTCTTGGTCATTTTTTCACTTTTGACCTCACAATTTGCCGCGCAAACCTAATCACAATGTGTTCAAATAGCTTTATGTTTAATATCATTTATATTTAGTTTTGGCTAAAGTTTCAGAAATTTTAAAACTAGTTTTATAATAAATAAATCTTGTAGAATTACATATAAAAAATTATACTTATACATTGAGTAGTTCAAAAATGACATGAAAGATCAAACTATGTTTTGCAGTACCTTCTTTGCACATTTTTAAGACTCCTGTGACCCCTTAACTAGCCCTTTCCACAGTCTATTAATTTTGATGTTAAGTTAGTAAGTTCCTACAACTAAAAGATGCTTTTGTGCAGCTCTACAGCAATGTTGAAGACATGTATGCCTGTCTAACCTACGTACCCAGCTGCTTACTCGCCTCCCTGCCTAACCTATCTGCATGGACCTTACCTGTGTATATCTGTCGGCCTGCCTAAACCACCTACATACTTGCCTGATTATCTGCCTTTACTACCAATCTGTTTGAATGCCTGCCTACTTAATTTACCTACCTAGCTACTTACATTAGTTTCTTACTCTACCTTTAGTATACAACTAACCTGCCTGCTTGCCTAACCTTATCTTACCTACCTGCAAACTTTTATTGGCAATAATTGTGATTATTGTTTTCATTGTCTATTTTGTTACCTGGAAAATTTTATGTATTCTATTGGAGTTAGAAAAAAATTTAACCCTTTAACCTCACAAGCTAGGAGAATTTCTCATCCCCGAAATACGAGTTTTTCTAGGCAGGAAAAAAGCGAAATGGAATCGCCTGTGTCAAAAAATACACAAGTGATTACTTCGGCCGTTAGTCATCCTATGGAACCGAACCTTTTTGACTTTGCGAATAAATAATATTCTAAGTTAATTGCATGAAACAAAATTTTCAAAAGGGGAGGTCTTCATATTAAAAATGTTAACAACTTTGAAATTTCTAATAGTAACACCCATATTTGATTATATAGAAATGTTAAGCATCCTCGAAAACCCTTAAGGGGTCTAAGGAGTCTTAAAAATGTGCAAAGAAGATACTACAAAGCATAGTCTGATCTTTCATGTCATTTTTTAACTACTCAATGTATAAGTATAATTTTTTTATATGTAATTCTACAAGATATATTTATTATAAAACAAGTTTTAAAATTTATGAAACTTTAACAAAAACTAAAATAAATGATATTAAACATGAAGGTACTTGAACACACTGTGATTAGGCTTGCGCGGCAAATTGTGAGGTCAAAATTGAAAAAATGAATAAAAAAATGACTTTATATTGTACAAATATGTACAAACAAAGACTTATACCTAAATTCTCAGCTCAATTGTAATTAGAAATAATATTTAAAAAAATTTAAAATCAAAAATTTTAAATTTTTATTAATTTTTTTAGAAAAAAGTTCTTAAAATAATTTCTAATTAAAATTGAGCTGAGAATTTAGGTATAAGTCCTAGTTTGTACATATTTGTACAATATAAAGTCATTTTCTTGGTCATGTGTTCAATTTTGATCTCACAATTTGCCGCGCAAGCCTAATCACAGTGTGTTCAAGTACCTTCATGTTTAATATCATTTATTTTAGTTTTGGCTAAAGTTTCATAAATTTAAAAACTTGTTTTATAATAAATAAATCTTGTAGAATTACATATAAAAAAATTATACTCATTTATTGAGTAGTTAAAATATTACAAGAGAGATCAAACTATGCTATGTAGTATCTTCTTTGCACATTTTTAAGACTCCTGTGACCCCTTAAATCTAAGTTTTTGTTACATTTGGATGAATATTAAACAACTTATTCAATCGAATCACTTGATGCCCTATGGGGGACCATCTCAAGGTTGTTGCTTTAATGATGTTTATCTTCCTTTCCAAGGCCGTATTTGTTTATCAAGTTCATATATTATCTTTTACACACTCCCCTGAAGTGCAATTAAAAAGTATTTTGTGATTTACTCAGCGAATTATGGATTAAAGAAATTAAAAATTTGCATTTTGCTTAAACTTCCGATCTTAAATATATTTCTGTAAAAATATTAAGGGGTTTCTATTCATAATTTTTTTAAAAAAAATAAATAAATAATAATTATTTTAAAATATAAAAATTGCTTCAAATACTCCAATAGTGTACGCATTTTGTTTGGGTTATTATAATTACTATTCAGTAAAAAATTCGTTTCAATATCTTAATTATTTATAGATTGGGATAGTTTTTTGTGTGCAACTCATTTAACATTACGGCCCTTAAACTTTGCATGTCTCTAACTCCTCTAATAATGCTTAAAAACTAACAAAACTTGGTATTTCGGGTTAAAATATATCATAAATTTGAAATATGGACTCAAAAAGGGGTGTTGCTATTGAAAATTTTGAAGTTGGAAACATTTTTAATAACAATACTGCCCCTTATGCAAATTTTGTGTCATGCATATTAACTTAGAATATTATTATTTTACAAATTCAAAAAGGTCCGATTATATAGGATGACTAACGACCGAAATGATCGCTAGTGGATACTTTTTTTTCCACAGCACGCTTAATTTTTAACATACCCAACACCCCTATTAGTGAAACGAAACGGCCGAAAACGGCCTGGTAGAGCCGTCCTGGGCCGGTTTCGAAGTTAAAGGGTTAAAGCAACATTGCTTCAAAAACTCAAATGAATGCATTTGTAAGATGCAGTATAGTTTAAGTATATACATATATGTCCTATACTAAAAAACTAAACTCCTCGTCGCAACAGCCCATTATTGGGCCAAGTCCTTCCGTGCCCATTTCAGCTTATCTAAGGCTCCGGGCTGCTATGCATATGTCACGATTAGGCGGTCAACCTACGCAGGACCGCAGTGTTTAGTTCCCAAGCATGCTTGGTTCTCATTTTATCGACCTACTTATATTATGAAAGGCTGAGGGAAACTCGCCCAATCCGGGATTCGAATCCCGGACCTGTAGCATGGCATTGCAAAGCACTGCCACTTTGCCTCATATCTTATACTAATGATCTTAATCTCACTAGAAAAAAAACTATTGTCACCAACCAAAATTTAGTTGGATTATGAATGTCTTACGCTAACGTTAGAATTAAAACAATGAAGTATGCATATATGATTTGCAATGTACTTAAATGTTAATAGATATTTTTGTTTTTATATTTAAAAAAAAAAGCTTTTGTATTTGAAAAAAAAATATGGTTTTGACAAATTTACTTAAGCAAAGCATACTTTACGCCTTTTTATTACATAAGAATATTACGATATGATCCATAAATTGCCTTTGGGAAAAATAAAAGAAACACCAAAAAATTGCACAAAATAATTTTAATAAGATTGAATCAATTGACCGTACGTCAATACCATACAAAAAATACGACATACAACAAATACAATGTTAATAAAATTTTGATTCAAATATCAAATCAGATACCAAGACCCCCCCCCCCCCCAAAGTCAAAACAACTATTTTCAGATGTCTAATGGGATCGAGATTCGAAGTATAGATCATTTAAATATATATAGCAAAATCATAAATTTTAGAGTCAATAACAATCGATTTCTTACAATTCACACCTGGTAAGATGTATCCTCCACAGTTTAGATAATTTAAGCAGCCACGTCCCGCACAAACTTAAATATAATAATTTCAAAAAGATTCACTTCACGTTGCGGCTCTTAGTTTACTTGTTTAAACTTGTTGTCCAGTGTCTTCTGTGGTTGCAAAACTGTTGTTGCCCACTTCTACCCTCTGTTAGGAGTTTTAACATGGCCAACTACTCTTTGTAATCTAAAAGCACGGTCAAGTGATTAAAAGTGTTGCAACCTCAAATGTGCAAATGTACAAGTGTTCTATGAAGTATTTAAAATCAATTGAGATCGTAAAATTAGTTTAAAACTCTATCAAAACAGATATTCAATCCTTGTAATTTTCAACGACAATGTATTCTACCATGTGATTCAAAAGTGTTTGCAATATGTTCTATAATATGTTCCAAAAAAGTTCGCAATGTGATCCAAAACTGAAATTCAACAAATCCCTTAGCAGAACACATTCTGAACACTTTGTCAACGGTTCTGGAACGCTTTCAGAATTCGATCTATGCGACGGAACGCATGTGGAACACTATTGGAACACAATTTTCCTGAAAGCGCGCTAAATCTGTTCCGAATGTGTGTCCCGAGTTTGCAGTGTAGATCTTGATGGCTTAGCCCAAGGCTAATCCTAAAGTTAAAACACACACCTTTGTATGTGTTTTAAACTTTGCTATTGTTGTTTCTTATTCCTCTTAATCTAGACCAAGTCCAAAAGGCCATTCATATCACAAGGAGTCTCGAACCAGCGCAGAGTTTTCAAGAATTTCTTTATTCTGCATATCCACACAGGAAAGCAAATGCCCTGGAGAAGCTTGGTTGGTATTACATTTGAAGGCACACAGGGTACACCTTTTGCAATTGAACGAATGTAAGTGTGCGTGTAATGTCTGATGTTTAGTCTGGTGATGGTGGTCTGCAATTTACTATTCACCCTACACTTCCAGAGCAGACAAAGGGTCTTGCCCTGTTAAAACAACGAACCTTTCAGCTATATGACAAAAAAAGATACCAACGAATGGAACACTATGTCGTTCTAATTGCTTTAATAAAAATCTTTTCATTACGTTGGTTCCAAGTTAAATATGCGAGTATGCTAGTAGTTCAATCATATATATGATTTGCAAACTGATGTAAAAACATTTTATTGAAGAGATCTTTCCTCAGAATAAAGCACATAAGAATTCTCTCCCGTATATCAATAGGTAGTTTTACTAAAGGTAATTATCAATCAAAATGAATGCACAGAGAATATTTTCAAAATGTCTACACATTATCCAAAATATGTTGCATAAAATCAATTATTACGATTAGAAAAACTCAAAATAAATTAGAAATAAAATCCTACCATGAAAAACATTACTTAAGTAATTATTCACAAGCACTCTAAATTTAAATATTTCATTTATATTCACAGTTTTAATTTTCCTGTTAATTTATTATGAAAAAAATAAATAAATAAATTTTCAATTAAATGTTTTATTTACTTACGATTTAAACAACTTCTATTCATAATATTAAGCAAAATTAAATATGTGGAAATAAAAAGATTGTAGTCCCAAAAGAGATTAATCAAAATAAATTTACTTAAGATTTTAGAAGAATGTAAGAATATTTTCTTATTTCATTTATACTTGTTTGGGATTAGAAAAATAGTTTTGGTAAAATTTGATAAGATGATTAAACAAAATAATATTACGCCAAAGACAGTTATGGTAAAATTTTTTATTTAGAACTAAATATAAAAACAACTTAGTATCTTCCTTTTGTATGCTAATACGTTTATAAATGATACAATTAGGATCATATTTTGCTCGTCAGAAAGAAAAGCTTTTTATAGCAAATGAAGCGTAAAAATTTCATCGAATATAAATAATACTTTTGCTGTAAACTTTGCCAGCCTAAAATGTATCACGAACATTTGTAAGTGTCCCTTTTTAAACGAGAAGCTTATGTGGCCCACGGATAACGTATATTTATATCTTTTCTTTTTTTGATAATCATCCAAATGTATCTACTTATATCCTTACCCGTTCATAACGACCACTTCTTCCTGACTTCTAGTGGCGTCTGTAAGTGTAAGGTATCTCAGGGATATATCATAGTGATCTGCAGAGATAAAAAAAAAGGCTTTTATATCATTATATACATAAATGTTATAGTATTATATACCTTACAAAATAGAGTTGCTTATTCATTCAGTAAAACTTCTGTTTTGAAAACAAATTACCGAAATATAAATCGACTAGATTTTATAAAAAATACATAAAAGCGTTTTTAGCTGTTTATATATTGGTATCTTTGACAGTTAAACGGGACAGTTTTGCTGTTTATTTGTAAGTGTTGTTCAATATCAATGTCTTCATTTGTATTTTTGTGCAATTTTTGTGTATTAATCTTTATTTATAGCACTGTTTTCATGAAGAATAATAATTCTTTTCCAATGCAGATTTAATGGAATAATTGCAGACTTATTATTTTTCTTAATTTTCACAACTATTTATAGCCCTAAATAAATAAAGCAAAATTTTTTTTGGAAAAAACGTAGATTTTTTACGCACTGTGTCAAATTCTATACGCCTATGTAAAATTCTTTAAATATTTTGTTTAGAAAAAATACAAAACAATAATTACTAAGCATCTTCTGACCCATTAATAAATTGCCGATACTGTATTCGATAAAAATTATAAATTAACAACACAAGAAGAAAATGAAAAGCAAGCTTAATTCTCTGAACCCTAAAAGTAATTTTTGAAAGAAAACTACCAATCCCATTTAGATTAAGTCATTATAATTATAAATAACAATACATTTCTCACATTTTTTACTACGACACCATGCCGTCTAACAAGTCAAAATTTTTAAGAACTCCCCAAGAACAAAAGACACAATTTGCCTAATAACGCCGCTGACACCCAAAGGGAGAACAAAACGCCTTCTTTCTTTTACTGCAGAAACGTGAAATTTAGAACCTCAGACTTCCAGTGTCAAGCAATTTGGTAAGCGTTAATGAGCTTCCAGTCGTGTTCCGGATGCTGTTAATGTCAACTCTTTTTAAGTGTGGCCATCAGTCTCACTTAGCTTCCCTTTCTGAATTTTGTAAGGCGTTTTGGCTTGAGACCACAAGTTTAACCGTCAGTTATTTATGTACCTTAGTTGTTAGAGGATGGGTGTTTTAAGATTTTTTGTTTTGTTTCGGCTCTTTATGTCTGTCGTAGTGATGTTTTAGACTTTGGGAATGTTAGACTGTAATGAAGTAATTTTCTCTTTTTCATAATTATTATTTTTTGTAATGACCGACTTTTTTTTAACTGAAGTGAATTGAAGAATGTGCATAAAATCCGTGGTCGCTTTGGTGACAGATTTGTCAGAACTTGCTGAGAATGTGACTGTTTAACATCGTATGTCCTAGATCTTACAGAATTCTGCAGTTTTGTCTTGTACGTTTGTGTTGTCTTAAATAAAGATATGTCTCGTCCTAAGAGCAGTTCTTTAAACGCAAAATAGTACATAGACTATTGATGACTCGTCACTTGAATAGGGTTCTTCAGGGCAGGGAATTTACCTGCTTTGAAATTCACCGTATGTGGGGTAGGGTAGGTACATTTATATTCCGGCTTGTGTGCTTAATCAGTGACCCGCTTATAAGCCTTCGTCAAGTACGACAGACACAGAAAGAGTTTTACTGTCACAGAGAAAGGAAGTACACCCAGGACGAAGGCGGGAATTTAACCAGCACCCATTACAGCTCACAGACTGCTGGCCTGCGATCCTACCCACTCGGCCACCGTATGTTTCGGCAGACACATTCACCGAGAACATACTCCTCACATAAATCCTATGTAACTCAAATTTATTTTTTGAGACATGGATCTACCTTCTCCCAGCTTCTAAAGGCTAATATTGTTATAACGTTCATTCAGTGTATTTATCTTTATTTTAAAAAAATCAACCAACTACTTATACTCTAGTACTGAACAAAAAATCTAATTTTTATTCTTTTCTTAACAAAAAGTATGCAAACTTCATATCAACATAAAGCGTAACTAAACACCAGGAAAAAATAATGCATAACAATTATTTTATTCCATTACAACTTTGTTACTTTTGTTGAAATCGCGACTAGTCAAGGAAAATAATCACAAATAGACAATATGTCATTTGCGTTACAGCTAACAACTTCTTCTAACATGCGAGTACGTGTACTAGAACCATAACAAAGTTCCAGGCCAAACTATAACGAGACATCTTGCTCATTTTCTTTCAGTTCCTGAAGAGCACTACCTTCGTAACTTGGAGACGTTAAAGTAGCGAACGCCAGTACCTTTTATGCATGTTATTTATTAATCTTTAATTCTGTGGTCAAATCTTCAGAAAGCAAACTTTTAAATACCCTATTTTGTTACCTACGTGTTATATTTGTGCTTAAAATTTGTGTGTACTACTTAATGATTAAAAAATTAATGTTAAACCAAGTGTAAAGGATCATTTACTCTAAATTGCATACATACTATAAGAGTTTTAGTTGTATTATGACCAAAAAGATTTCAGTGAAGCTTATGTAAAGAAGGATGGATATAAACAAATGGAGGAATATAAAAAATCTATTCGGTCCTCATGTGCCTATCTGTACTTTACTCAAAGATATGTATTCTCTTATGCTTTATGAAGAAATATTCGAGAGAAAATCGTAAGGAATTAAATTAAATAAAATATCATTATGAGACAGAGAGATAGAGAGAGAATGATTTTTCCTACTCTAAATCATGTTATTAAGACCGACCAAAGACGGAAGTGAATTTCCTAGAACTCAATTAGAATTAAAAGAGATGTCAAAGTTAAGACTTTAAAAAAATTGTTTATGTCGCTTTGTGATTGTTTTTTGTAGGACATCTTATATATGTTAATGCAATTATTGTTTCGTTTGTATATAGAAGGCATTGAATCTCATAAATATTTTCTGACTAAATATTATAATCTATGATATACCTATGTAAAAATATGTAAATTTCCTTTTATCCGTAAGATTTTAATTTGGGTTTTTCATTACCGTCTTTCATACCTAATGAAAAAGTTTATATTAGGTTTTTAAAATTCATTTTAATGTGACTCGATTTGTCCCACATAAAATGCTTATTACTATGACTTCATGTGTCTTACCTTTTGTTTATTTATGTTAAGTAGAGTTTATTTTTTTATTTATTATTAAACAGCATGTATCAAGGCCTAAGCAAGTAACAACAAGTGAGACAATCAACAGGACAAAGCAATGAGATACAAAAGTAAATACAAATACAAGGTTAAGTGTAAAACTTAAAGAAGCATGATCAAGTTTCTTGCCAAAAATCTTTACCAAGTTAAGAACTACACAAACAGGAAACAGATACTACTCACCGATAACATATATTCTATGTACAGATCCGTAACACAATTTCTCTCAGTCACCCAAACACGCCCACTACATCTCCCCGACACAGCATTTCGAATTCTCTTTGTTCGATTCTGACTCTTTCCCGCCAAATAATCCATCATTCGGAACAACAGCCAATCCGATTGGTCGGCTTTGAATTGTAATTATGACTACAACTCCAGTTAATATATTGTGACGAGGGATAAAATACTCGAAACGGGTGGTATTATGTGTATCATGTTATCGGTGGATCGGATTGTACATGTTGAATTCATTAATTGATGGCAGGCTAAATGAATGGACTTTAGAGCCAGTTCGAGATATTTAATGACGTATTTTCAGTTCATTGTTATGTATTGAATGTATTTGGCGGAGGAAAGCTTTGAGTAATTCAATTTAAATTTAAATTTACGAAACAGTAGTTTTAAAACTTGCAGATTAATGCAGGTGACTTGTTAAATGATTTATTTTCATTTTAAACTTTTGATATTTGGATACTGATGCGCTTATATGTTGTAATGTTTAGATTTTAAATAAATATTAATTTTTTTCTTCAATTCGCCCAAAAAAATGCTAAATTTAAACAAATGGAAAATAATTGGAATTCAAAACATTCTTTTTGTGCTTGATAATACTGATTGCAACATGACATTTAATAATAACATCATATTTAACGACGCTTTTGGCAACGATATACCACAGATTCAACTAACATTCTTCCTGTATTATTCTTACATTATGATATCAAAACGCTATCGAAAGGGTTTCGTATGGTATGCTGCGATTTAAGGCTTTAAAGCAATACTGTAAAAAAAATCATATTCTTTTTATATACAAAATTCAAAAAAAAAAAAAAAAAACTCAAATCCAGTCATAATGTAGTTAAATTCCGTAATTTTCTCAAATTCTCTTGACGTATAGTTCAATTTTCATACATCATAATAAAAGCTAGGTGAAGAGTTGAAGCTTTAAAAAAATCGTCCATTTAACGGAAGCGTTTTTAAATAATTTGAAAAATAATTGTGAATTTTCTCCTTACCTGATGATTGTTTGTCCAGGTAAATAAGAAGATCTAGTAGAGATCCAGGATGGACAACGGCGCTGGTGTCCAATTGTAGCCCTTTCTCTCTTATAGCCATGTGAACGTATGGTGTTATGTTTGACGCCAAAGAAGATGGCCTAAAAGGGAAAAAAAAGAGGATTTCTTTATTTAAATAAAAAAAATTGTTTTGCTTAATATCAACTCTGAGTGTCGTTATATGTGTGTCGTTAGGTCTGAGTGTTGTTACACCCACAAAAGACCTGTACGTTTTCCTAGATAATTATTGATAATAGATTATAGACCTGGAAGATTAAATTATTATAACATTGCAATACAACTAATTTAGTTTTTAATGCTACAAGGATCATTTACTCAATACCTAACTCGCGCAAAATCTAATTTTGAGTTTTGTAATTGATGCTATATTGAAAGAAAAAATTAATGACATTTTCTTTTTGTTTTTAATATAAAGTATAATACAATAAAATAAATAATATATAATAATAATATAATATAAAGTATAATATAATAAATAAAGCTACATCAATTAAATATCATCTATTAAAACCATTATAGATAAACTACGTTTTTTTGTCACTTTTTAATTTAACTACATTTTAAGGTCTTTAAAGTTATCTCAAATGAAACTGATTTTCCATTTCCACGTATCGTAAAGCTTTTTACGTACACGAAATTTCGTTTGGGAAACATCCCCGTATATTTTTTGTCGTTAGCTTAATCAAAATTTTTCTAAGTTTCATTAATTTTTTTTCTATGGTTACAGTTTTCATCCATAGAAAGTGACATTATTTGAATTTCCTATAAAACTTTCACGATTTGTCGAAATGTATTAAAATATTGATCGAAAAATGTTTTTTTTAAACATGCAATTCCTCTTACGTTGGAGATGTAGAGTTGTAAGGTACGCTCTCTCTCAGCCAGTCTTGTCTCACAAACTCCATATTAAAGTCCCCAGGAATGACGCATTGAACAAAAAGCAGCTCCCGTTCCTTATTGCTGCTTCCCTCGATCACCACTCGGTGGTAGAAAATTGTGTGCCCCTGAAACAAAAGTTTTTAAAAAAAAATGTATATTAAAACACTGCAAAATTTTGTTGCAATGTTACTTAAGGAAAATAGCTTAGTAGCTGTAAGGAAACAGTACTATACAATTACTTTTTTATGAGAACAATTGTATTGTTATTCAATAGAGAGTTCACAAATGCTCACGTAAGAACATTAACTATATTCATAGAAAATAATTTTATTAAAAGGTGCTTTCTACGCAATGTTACATTTTAGTGGTATGTTACTCTGTAAAACAGGTGTGCTGCCTCCAGTTTTATAGACAAGCGTTGCACCATAAATTTGTCATAACGTGGCAGAAGAACGGTATAGTTAAATGAACAATTTCTTTAGCAAAACATCGGTTATTTTTAATATAAATGTATTCTGTAACAACTTTAGTATAAATGCTCTAATACTTTTATATTAGAACTTCTGAAATGATTTCGATTGGTATTACATCAATAGTTAATGTAGAGTTTTTGTTAACACCCATATGACAAAATTTGAAGAAAATTCGTCGTTTTGGATAAAATCATGTCATGTAATATTCTTCTATTAAACTCTTCGTCAAATTGACGAAATTGGTTTTGTTAGCTTTAGACTTGCAATTCGTCAAATAAATAACGAAATATTCTTACCATTTGACAAACTGAACTTTAAAAAAAAGAGAAAATACTTCGTTAATACAATAACGCTGTTTTGAGAACGTTGAACTAAAAAAATTTAACCAGCACAATTGTCCCAGTATAAATTAATTTTCATGATTCCTGTTTATACTGGTGATGCTTACGTGTTGTGTTGCAATGATTTGAAGAAATCAGAATGAGACAGCTCAAAGCGCTTCTAAACATGCGTTATTTTTTTGGATAATTAAACTTTTAAAAAAATAGGTTAAAAACGCAGTATTTTGATTCTCCTTCAAAGATACGTAGTTTTACCCAATTTATATATATCCTAATTATGTAACTTTTTGCAAGGTAAATTATAATAACAAAGGAATAAAGCAAGGCAATTTTCATAAAACTCATTTCATGAAACCTTTTCTCCATTCTTTTGATAAATAAATTATCTCATGACTAAATCACATCGAACCAAATTACTTCATATATTATCCACAAACACAAAAATTGGACTTATGAGCTTTATTACGTTTACAACAGAATGATAGCCTTTGCATTATCTTTTCCAACAAAATTAAAATATTTTAATCAAATCATGCGAAGACATTTATGTATACCGATCCTTCAAGAAACAAAATATGCGAACCCCCTTGGGATATCGTACTCATTTGTATTCTTTTTCAGATTCCCTTTCAGCCAAATTATTATTTACAGACAGTAAAACCTTATTAGGTCGGTTTATTTCTCAATTTTTCGCCAAAGACCTTTTGTCTTCATTTTAACTGCAGGGAAAATGCCATTATGGCTATTATTCCCTTTATAGAGTTAAGAAGAATAGGGAGATGCTCAAAGCGAAATTCAGTGAGGCCGTAAGAAATTTAAATATAACCAAAATATTCATGGTGTATTGCAGTGTAATCGTTTCCGGCAGCCTATTTCTAGCCTCCATACACAGCCAATAACGCCTCGTAAGTTAGAACCCTGGTCAAGGGACGAGGTCGACAACTGAGCGGGCACCCAGCGGAACTTCAAGTGGCATCGTACGCTGACGCCGTCCGGACTTTTTACTCCACAGATTTAACGAGCACGTCTGTCCCAGTGTACTCGGAGCCCTTCCGTCACGAGTTGGATTTTCTACTCTTCCCCAGTACCGATATCCGATTTATAGGATGACTGGCAGTAGGTGGGAATCGAACCCCCGCACTCCTGAGAAGGCTGAATCCTGAGTCGGATGCCAATATTTCATATCAACATGCAAACAAAGAATCTAATAGTGAAATTCATTTTACGTCATTTCAGACTGATTGATGTCGCAAAAATAAATTTATTTCAATTTATTATTCCAAAGAATTAAAGTTTCACGAGTTATTTTTGCTAATGGCAATGGTGGTTTAATTCTTATAAAAATGGCTTTTTATGTTTATTATATTAGCATTAACTTTTTCAGTTTTTTAAATAAATAAAGTACTACGAATTCGAATTTTTATCTAAATGTATTATAATTTCGATGCACACTGGATTTTTTGACGTATCGCACTTGTCTGTAGCACTTGTATTTTGGGATATGAAAGTGGGTGACTGACGGACAGACGTCTGGACTGAACGATTATAATACCACCCAATTTTTACGTTATAAAGTGTGGAAACTAAAAAAAGACTGTTGAAGCAGTTATGTAGGCTGTAGCACGAGATCTGAATTTATGCAAGTTGGTAGCAATTTAATTCACTGGTAAGAAAAATGGGTTGAAATTATAGTTTAAAAGTTAGAAATTACCAAGCCGATGTAATAAGCCATGAAAACTCCTCTGTAGAATAGCGCCAAATACTTCTACGAGCTTCCTTTGTTTTGTGTTCCTTGGCTTACTAACAAAGCGATCGACGACTTCTCCTGGCAACCCAGTTTTTGTATAGGTTTTTTTCCTGGCAGCATTTCTATGTTATTCTTAACTCTCTGATTCTCCTATATGCTGAGGATATTTTCCAAGTAATGACTGCCAGTGTTTGTGAAGGACTCGATTTGTTAATTAATTCCAGACGGAGGCCAGAAGTGCCGATTTTACTTTTGCTACCACTGATTGGATTCTTTGGAGGAGATTAGGATGGCGTATAACTTATTACTTAGGGACTAAGAGTTCTTAATTGAATTCTAAGGGAGTCTGGTAGGAAGAAAAACGGTCTGTCAGAAAAATGTTTAAATTCTTTATATTGAAGTTTGTTGTTTCAATAAACTAAATATAAGGCCAATCGAATGGCGTAATTTTAACTACTATATTGCAGTAAAAGAAAAGGGTTTATAGACATGTGATAAATAAAGCATTTAACTCGAATAGTGAAGAAGGTTTAGAAATATAACTTTTCGAGAAAAACTAATAACGGATTTAAAATTCTATCGATTGGCGCTAGTCTAATATGCGAAGGAATTGCCCAACTTCATAATTCTCCAAAGAAATACTATTTTTAACGATGCGTGTCACCTCATTTCGTCCTGCTCGATGTAAAATTGATGCACTTTGTTATTATTGCACATTTTATTAATTTGGTTAAAAAAACCAAAGAAACTTATAAAATGAGAATACACTTTACATTTAGGCAAGCATTTGCAGAATGAGAAACTATAAACTGCCAATTAGAAAATTGAAAGCTATTGAAAATTCTGAAACTATCAATTTCATATATAAAAAATTCTAAGTTACTTGGAGCATTAATTTTGCTTTAACAGGCAGTGAAGGAGTGTTTGAAAACATGAATGATGCATATCTTTTGTAATTAGGGGAGCAGCTGTTTTTAATTGTATAATAAATAAGTTTAGTTAAAATAATAGCTTAAGTAGGAAAGAAATATGTTTTTTTGTTTGTGATAGTATTTAAAATGTTTATTTTTTTATTAATAATTGTATGTTCATTAAAAAATTTGGAATTAAGGGCAATATGTGCAAAAAATTAATGAAATGATTTATTAAATTTAGTGGGATTTGTTTAAAATGAGAAATTCGTTTCAGCCAAAAAAATTTGGTGCCCAAATAACATAATAGTAAAACTTGCTTGTGAAAGTCAAATTATTAAATATAATTAATATGTAATGAAATATGGTCATTATTTACTCTTAAAAGTCTAATTTTTGCTATTTGATAACTCTCTCGTTTTACTAATTAAATCTTGAAAGGGACAGAAGTATCGATTTTATTTTTTGCTGCTTTTAGAATATTTTTTGGATGACTGAGGCTAGTGAATAACTTATTACTTAGACAAGAAAATATCTTAAATAAATTCTAAGAAGTTCGCACAGATTAATTCTTAGAAGTTTGCGTAAATAAATGTTTATGATAGAAAATAGTGAAGTCGTGTAAAATGCTTAAAATTTTCAAAACTGTTCAGAAAAATAAATGGAATTTTCAGTAAAACTATTTTTTTTTTTGAGGAAACGGTTTTATAATAAAAATTTTAAATGATGTTCAAGCACGTCAATTTTTTTACCTTAATTAAGTATAAATTTATTGTTGTTTCCATAAGCTTTGTATGATATATTTTAAATGCACCTTTTATATTGATAATTCAAAAACATACTGCTTATTTAGGTTTAAATTAGAATTTCGTAGCTAATTAATTCGATAACTACCTGTAAATTCGGATTCTGTATATTTCTTTATTACCAATGTTCAAAAATTTGTCTTTAAAGCATTTAATTTGGCCACTATACTTATTAAAGCACTTTCATACTCCAGTTGTGATATCTATTTTACAAAAGTTATTTCAACAGTAGGATTATTAAAAAAAAAATTATAGTGCGCTTTTGTTTGACAAAAATAATTTCTCGTTATGGCTAAAAAATTACGAGGCTAACGCTAGCCCATCTGACTTTTATATGCAAAAAATTTCATTATATGAAAAGTTTTCGTTTTCGAAACATCTTTTTTAAAGATTTCCTTGATTTTTCCTTTTTTTCTATGATTTACCTGATTTGTAAACAGGTGGTTCAAGTTTTATTCAACTTTAAAATTATATTTTTAAGAATAAATGCTTGTTTAGTGTTTATTATTTTGTTTACTTTCTGGACTACCACGCATGATTGGGAACTAAATACAGGGGTTCTACGTGAGGCTGACCACTTTACCGGAGTATGAATAGCACCCAGGGCCCCTGATCACGTTAGCTGGAATGGGCACGGAAGGCCCACTAACGGGCTATTGCGCCGAGAAGTTTAGTTTAATTTCATGTGAAGATTTGTTTGATAGTTGGCCTTTGTCTTTATTTCGCGGAGATTGAATATAGAAAGTGAGTATCTCCCACACTAGTAATTTAAGCGTTTCATATTCTCTCTCCTCTGTCCAACACCTAATTATTGGGCCAAGGCCTGCCTTACACATTTCAGCTTTCTTGACCTAGGGCTCTGGAGTGATAGGCATATGTCCCGGTAAGATGGTCAGCCTCAAGCGGAGCCCCCAGTGTTACCCATTTTATTGACCCACTAAAGGGATGAAAGGATGGGTCAACCTCGCCCAATCCGGGATTCGATCCCCGGACCTGAGGCACTACTACTAAGCCTCTTGGCCTCCAGGCGTTTCATACAAGGTTTAACAAAACTATCCATTACGCCAAACCAATTCAAACCCACAAACAAATCAAAGTACTCCCAATATAACATCATCCTCGACTTGCACAAAGCCAACTAATGAGCCGAAACGCCGCCACGAAGTCAAACTCGAGTTTAAATAACCCTCTCTCAAACGGAACCGGAAATCACCTCCACTAATCTTTCCGGTGGCATCCGACAGGCCGATTAAACTATCAATCGAAGTCTTTTAGAAAGACGGCTGTAATCACTGTTTGATGTATGGAGCGGCATCTATTTTCTCATTAGGGGATAGACGTTATAGGTTAACGTTATAGGTTGCTGATAGGAAAATCACATAGAAGAGTTTCAGATAGGTTGTGCTTGAGAGTTTGTCTGTATCTGATCAAATAGATATTGTGTCATAGAAATTATCATCGTGGCAGAATTGTTTTAATTTAGTTTAAATATTGTTGTTTTAGAGTTGAGCGTTGTACGCTGCATTGGTGATTTTGATGAGAATTTTCATTCGCTGTAGGCTTATTTAACATTTCCCAAGTTTGCATGGTGTGATGGTACCCTATAAATGATAACCAAATGTTTTATTGATTCAAATCACTAGAAATGGGGAAAAGATAAACATTTAATTTATTTTGACGTTTACATTTCTATAAGGGGAATATGATGATTCTGCAAAAGGCAACCCCGTTAAAAAACTCAATATAAGATTTCAGGAGTTTTATAAAAAAAAATTGTTTAAAATAATTTGCAAATATTTTGTGTTTAAATATTGTCCATAATTAGCAGTGCGAATTAAATAGTTATTTACTTTATATTGAAAAAGTGTTAGTTAATTTCTTTTAACAGCAAGGACACATATCGTGTTTTTATATAGTTAAGTAACGTTTGTTTAAGTTAAGTTTGATAAAACAGTTTTAGTTTAAATTCTATTGTTTCAATAGTGTTACAAATAAACTTATTTCAAACCCAATTTTTATTGACTTTTTTACATGATTTTTTAAAAAAATATTTGGTTGAAAGGAAATATTCATTGTTCGTATGGTAATAGTATAGATTGGGGTAATTCCACGTCAGAAGAGGCCACGACTGCAAAAAAAAAATATTTTTTTCTACACTTGCAACTTTTATATTTGCTTTAGAAAGGTTTGAATTTTATTATTTTTATATCAACAACTATTATTGTTTCATCTTTGGCAACACAGCAGCTTCAAAATATCCGCTTTGTTTTGAAAGCATGGTCTCGTGTTTTTTCATCATTTTGAACAAATGAATTTTATCTGATATAATGTACGAAGCACATTTTATCAGATTTTTTGATAAAATTATTAAAATACACTATCAGAACTACCTTAAAAACACACTATTAATTGGTATTTATAACTAACTTAAAATAAGCAGTGGTAGAATGCTGAATTACTGCGCAATCAGAAGAAATTCGAATTTTCATGATAGCCAAAAATCTACGAACTTTCGTGTAGTGTCAGTCACATCAGGACATTTTTATTATTTTTTAGTTAGTGTAGTAATTTGCATTGCAACTCTCTTTTAGACGAGAATCTTTTATTTCAAGACAACACAAAATACCAGACACTATACACGTAAAATTTCAGGAGCTTTTTCAAAGATGTTTATAGCAGATACATTTTTTCCGTTCTGTCAAAACGCGTAGCCAAAACGAACGCCCGAATTATTTTACACTCTCTTCAGTTCAGTTTTTGCAAAACAAAATAAATCATACGAAAATTAATTATACAAGAAATATGCACGTCACTACAGACTCCTCCCTTCCCGGAGAAAAACTTTTCTCGAAGAGGAAAGTTTTTAGTCAATTGTTCAGAGTGTCAGTTCAAAGTCACAGTACAGTCACTCGTGTGAAGTTGTAGCACAGTCAGTCACTCGTTCAAAGTCAAAGCACAGTCACTCGTGTGAAGTTGTAGCACAGTCACTCGTTCAAGTCAAAGTCACAGCACTGTAACTCGTTCAAAGTTCGGAAAAACACACCATAGTCCTATGTTCTACGAGTATCACAATAGTCCTATATGTTTAATTATTTACCATTGTCCTATGTACCAACTTAACTGAACTCTAGTGCCTGTACTAAGAAAATTTAAGTTAAATATTAATTAAAATCTACTATAAATCTTACAAGTTAACAATATAAAGAAATAGAATATTGTAGTGACGTGTACATTTCTTGTATATAGTTATTTTTTGTTGATTTATTTTGTTTTGCAAAAACTGAACTGAAGAGAGTGAAAAAATAATTCGGGCGTTCGCTTTGGCGACGCGTTTTGTCAGAACTAAAAAAAGGTGACTGCTGTAAACAACTTTGTGAAAAGCTCCTGAATTTCTACGTGTAGTGTCTGGTACTTTGTGTTGTCTAAATAAAAGATTTCTCGTCAAAAAGAGAGCTGCAATGCAATTTACTACAGACAAGACTGGTGGCAGCTGTAAAGGATTGAAGAAATTTTCACGCCATTTTTGACGAAGAAGAACGTCAAAACCATTGCTTCGATCAGGAAGATTCAAAGTTTGTAAGTACCTAACTTGATTCTAGTGCCTGATTTATTTTTTTAAAAAAACGAAAAATTGTTTTATATATATTTAAAGTTAACAAAAGTTAAACTTTATTTGTTGTAGAATTATGTGAGTTATTCTAGCAGTTGCAATTACTATATGTAAATGACATTGAGAACAAGAACACATGTATATCAAATTGTATGATTTAGATCTTTATATATAACTGATATTGAAGTTCGTTATCTTATTATTGTATTTTAATTAAGGTAATAGCTTAATTTGAAGGTGTACTGTCTTGCGGTTGTATTTACCGATTTAACACAGTCGTTCAATGAAAGCAATGTCAATTATCAGTTGAAGATTTAATTCTGTATATTGCTAAATGCAATTCTGGTTGCAGATAAAAAAATAATCTGTAGTAAAATTTTATTTAAAGTGTTGATAGAATACATTTGGGAAATAAATTTTCCGTTATTTCAATTTCCGAAATATTTAGACTTTGTAGAATTCTCAATTAATTACGTGAGCATTGTTCTCGTTGCGAACATAGTTTAATTTTCGTAACTTCATGTAAAAAAAGTTAATGAGGATTTATTTGTTGGTTGTTCTTATAAAAAATATTTAATTAGTGGAACGATCATTGCATGGTATAATTCAGTTGAAAAATGTTTTGAATGTATAGCTTCTTTGAAAATTGTTCTTGTAAGACATAAATATTGTCCGTGGTAAGAATGGTAAATATTATTTGCAAAATAACATAGTACTTTCTTTGAAGTTATATTTTAGCCGAATTGATTTTTTTTTAAATAAAAAGTAGTTTACTGAATTAAATTTGATAAATTACATTTTGAAGTGGAAAATGGCTTTCTTAATTAAGGGTAGGAAACAGGACTTGATAGTTGTCTGCGAGGAATTAGGGGAAGCTGTTCCGCCTTCGAGTGTGGTTCCAGAGATAAAACAAATTATCTTAAAGAGTAAATTCTATGACGAGGAAGAAGTCAAGATTTTATTGGAACGTATTATCGATGACCGACTGAAGCGGGAGAAAGAAGAGAAAGAAGAAAAATTGCGACAAGAAGAGAGACAAGAACGGATAAGGAAAGAAGAGAATGATAGACAAGAAAGATTAAGGAAAGAAGAGAATGATAGACAAGAAAGATTAGCTGAAATGCAACATGAACTAGAGTTAAAACGTCTGGAATTGACACAAAGGGATTCCTTGCCCCAAACAAATAGGGATTTGGTAAGAAGTAGTCCGAAGATTCAATTGACCCAGATAACTCCTAAGTTTGACGAAAAGCAGGATGAAATGGGCCTTTATCTCATAAATTTCGAAAGAAAGGCTGAAATGGCACAAGTTCCAAAAGACGATTGGACTGCTTACCTGTTAGGTGTTCTACCTGCTGAAATATCTAATCTTTTGGCCAGAGAACCACCTGAAAATGCAAATAACTATGAATTTGTAAAGAGCCTCATCTTAAAAAGATATAAGCTAAACAGTGAAAAACTTAAGCAGTGCTTTTATCGCCATCGGAAGACTCCCGAAAAATCGTGGAGAAATTACGCTCATGAGTTGTCATGTTATTTCACAGAGTGGATTGAAGATTTGGAAATATCTACTCTCCAACAGCTAAAAGATTTGTTGATAACCGAACAAATAAAGTTCAGGGTTCCAGACGATATTAGAGAACATTTTCTAGATAAATGGATAAAAATGAAGACTCCCTACGAACTGGCAGAAACCATAGATGAGTATGAGAGTATTAGAGAGAGTTTTAGGAAGAAAGAAACCCCGCAGAAGACAAATAAATCACAGGCGAATTATCAATTCAAGGAACCTGCAGAAGAAGTGAAGAAAACCCAGTGGGGAAGAAAAGATCCACAGTTGGCAACCAACAACGAAGAGGAGTTCGAAAGACGACCTCAACGTCGCTGCTTTGAGTGTGGATCTACTACGCATCTCAGACCCCAGTGCGATAAATTGAAGAAAGTCGAATATGTGGCCTCTAATGTTACTTCTATAAATGAAGAAGGACTGGCACCATACATCAGTCGAGGGAAGGTAAATGGAGTGGAAATGCCAATACTCCGGGATACCGGCTCGACCGTCGACTTGATTTGCCAGAAGTATGTCAAACCCTCAATGTATACAAATGAGAATGTATGGATCAAAACTCCTTTAGACGAGGATATGAAATGCTTGCCTTTAGCCAAAGTAGAGCTACAATGCAACTTAGGCCATATAGTCACTAAAGCGGCTGTTCTTAGAAACTCCTTAGACATAAATTCTCATTAACTTTTATTTACATGAAGTTACGAAAATTAAACTATGTTCGCAACGAGAACAATGCTCACGTAATTAATTGAGAATTCTACAAATTCTAAATATTTCGGAAATTGAAATAATGGAAACTTTTATTTCCTAAATGCGTTCTACCAACACTTTAAAAAAAATTTACTACAGATTATTTTATATCTGCAACCAGAATTGCATTTAGCAATATACAGAATTAAATCTTCAACTGATAATTGACATTGCTTTCATTGAACGACTGCGTTAAATCGGTAAATACAACCGCAAGACAGTGCACACTTCAAATTAAGCTATTACCTTAATCAAAATACAATAATAAGATAACGAACTTCAATATCAGTTATATATATAAAGATCTAAATCAAACAATTAAACATTTGTTCTTGTTCTCAATGTGTCACTTACATATTAATTGCAACTGCTAGAATAACTCACAGAATTCTACAACAAATAAAGTTTAACTTTTGTTAACTTTAAATATATATAAAATAATTTTTCGTTTTATAAAAGTAAATCAGGCACTAGAATCAAGTTAGGTACTTACAAACTTTGAATCTTCCTGATCGAAGCAATGGTTTTGACGTTCTTCTTCGTCAAAAATGGCGTGAAAATGTCTTCAATCCCACCGCTGCCACCAGTCTGGTCTGTAGTAATTTGCATTGCAACTCTCTTTTAGATGAGAATCTTTTATTTCAAGACAACACAAAATACCAGACACTATACACGTAAAATTTCAGGAGCTTTTTCAAAGATGTTTATAGCAGATACATTTTTTCCGTTCTGTCAAAACGCGTAGCCAAAACGAACGCCCGAATTATTTTACACTCTCTTCAGTTCAGTTTTTGCAAAACAAAATAAATCATACGAAAATTAATTATACAAGAAATATGCACGTCACTACAGTTAGATAATAACTTTTTAAAAATTTTACTGATTGCTAAAAATACTATATGCTAAGGGGTATACTGACATACAATATTTTTTTTTAAATAAATATAAAATAATTATGAACTGTGCAAACGAAATTGGTTAAATCGTTCTGATGTAGTGTCAGTCACGCATGGAAATACCCATTGTTATTGCTCAAAATATAAAACCAAATGTAAAACATTTATAATTTATTAATTTAAGTGTTTAATTACCCATTTTATATCATTAATTATCATGATTGATTCTACTATCACACGTGAAATGTACACATACATATAACGAATCTTTAAAACATTTTGTAATTTCAGATTTTACAGACTTGCATTTTCTATCAAATATGATGATGCTTTATGTGTGTTTATCATGTTTAAAACATTTTTTTAACGGTAAATTTGTATGGTAAGAGCCTATGAAATGTTAATTAAAAATTAATGAGTTTTCATTGAAATATAACAGTTGATGTTTTATGCATGGGATGGCAAAAAAATAATTAATGATAGGATTAAAAGATTATATTTAAACAAGAAGGATTTGGTTAATGGTTAAAATATAATAAATAATTAAGGATATTTTTCGTTTGTTATTTAAAATCTTACCGTTTCTTTATTTAGCATCTTCGATACACCACAGTTAAATCCACTTTCATTCAGACTCAAATGAAATTTTATCACTTTACTTTGTATGTGTGGCTCACAACCTGTAAAAAAGAGCATCATTATATTATAAGTATATCTTTGACCTATCACAATTAAATCCCCCTTCGTTGCCATGTATTATATAAAAGTACAAGAAACCCAGAAAAATGACACATCTAGGTAATACATTATTTTGAAAATTGTAAATGTGGCCTTCATATAGCATTTATACTTGAAAAAGGGATTTTTTTACTCTTCTAAATAAGTATAATTACTTTAAAAAATACTCAATTTTAAATAATTAAAAAACATCCACATTTTTTTAATGAGCAATTACTTAAAAACTATTCCATTTTAAATTATTCAAAAATATTCGCACTTTGGTTATTTTGCTCAAAACTTTATCCTTAAATTGTGTGTTTGGTGGATAATTCACGTTACGCAAATGTACCCTTTAATAAAATAAACATATATTCATTATTAATGTAATCATATTTTAATAAAGACCTAATGATATTAATAAAAGTTTAACTTGAATGTCCTTTCATACCATCCATAATTATTTTTAAAAGAATGCTTCTTTTGAATACGTTAACCCATTATTGCTTCCCTTGCATTTTTGAATTATGATGACTAATAAGTTCATTAGCTGCAAAAATTGACTTTACTAGAACCTTTCTTCAATGGAAAAGATTTGAAAACTTAGTTTTACTTCACAAAAAATTACAATTTGCTGACGAAACAATTTCAGGAAATGATATAAAAAAATCCAAAATATTATACCTCTTGCTGATAAGAAACCTAAACAGAGGGTTATTATAATAAAAGCAACTTTATGATTGCCTTAAAAACATTAAGTAAATTAGTTTTGAGAGAAAAATGTTCAATAATAATCTTAACTCATTTGGGGATTAGTTATTAAAAATAAACTTAAAAAGTAACAAAATGTGAGACATTCGGTACGCAATTTAAGCGTTTGGAAGATGAAAAATTTAGATTTTTTGCTTGATTAGCATTTAGTAAAGTTAAAAAAAAAACAGTATTTATAAATTTTAAATTCCGGTACTGTAAAAAATCCATACAGTCGGAAACACTATTAATATTGTCCTCAATCTCTCAAATGAGTTTCGTTTTTCATCAAATTTCTGTTGTTTGACGAAATATTTGTAGTTTTTGTAGGAACTGCGCATGCGTATGTGCATAAAATTGATGTCAATTCATGGAAAATTAGGTAGCTAAATTGCTAATAAAGTTTCCAATAGAAGGATGCATTTTAAATGTATAGAAAAGTTACTTTAAAAAACTGGGTATCTGAAATACCCATTTTAACGCTAAAGTTTCTACAGGGCTATTTTACAGAAAATATAAATAAGCCTTGGCTATAATCTTTTTTCCTTTGTTCTATAATGAGCACATGATGGCATGGGATATCGTACACAGGATAGAGCCACCATTTTTTAAAACTTCTTTAGCGATCACGAGTTACACGGATTCGATCTACCACCACATAGTTCACTATTTCCACAACTGCTTGTTTGAATTGCGATTAATTAGGATTTTCGATTTTTAGGGTGCATTATATTGAATAATTCAAGATGATGTTCTCTAAATGATTTTCATTTTAGAGGCTATTTTTTATAATTTATGAAAAAGTGCTTGAAGTGTTTTAATAATTTAATGTTGAATTATTTAATATTATATATAAATATCCTTTGTCTGATGTTGGAAGACTGGAACTCATGAAGAAGCGATGAAAACGAGATATATACAGGGAAGCATATGGTATGTATGCTGAAAGTTATGTGTAGCAATTTTTTTCAGTGCTATAAAGATTTCATAAACTCGCGAAAAATATCAAATAACACTTTTCGTCTCAACCCAAATTTTTACTCACCAGGATATCCCTTGAGGTTCTGCAGATATACACTAGATGATGGTTGACTCTCTAGATTAAGTGTTACATGCATAGATTCTGAGCCGCAAGTCACATTATAAAACACTGAAAGGAAAAACAGAAATATAATTAGAATTATTTTAATGATTCTGCCCTGGGCAACAAAAATGTTTAATAATAATGGTTAGGTTTGCTTGACATAAAAAATTAACATTTTGAAATGTTATGTGAAATTTTATTTATTTCTATTATCTTATATTTATTAGGAATGGAATTTGTCAAATATTTTTTTAGTATATTCAGCAAAATTGTTATCTTAATTGAAACACAGCAATGCAGGCTGAAAAAGAAATCATAAACCAATACTAATATTTTTTAAAGAAAAATTACATGTTCCTTATTACCACTTAAAAGGGTAAATAATATTGACAGCAGAGCAATTTATAAGTGTAGAGGATTACTAAATATTAATTCAAACTATGAAATCCTTTCTTATATAATTTTTCCTTTCTTTAAGTAAAGAAAACTCATATATTATATTGCATCAGTACTTAATTGACTCCTGGGTTAGTTAACTCACAATATAGGGAACTACCAACTTGGTAACCAATGTAACACATAAAACATGATTTAATATATTATTTTCAAAATAAACTACTACATTTGTGGGTGTATAAGAAGAAAGAATTTTACTGCTAAAGAATTCCTTTCCATTGTGAAGTAGAAGTATTTCCCTATAGGGTTCATGAGCGAAGATATCCGAAACGAAGATATTTCGTGGAATAAAAATTCTACTCCAGTTCAGCGGAGTTAAAGAGGAGTGAGTTTCCTCCGATGCTTCAAGAAATGTTTTTTTAAAGGATATTTTTTATAATTTATGACAAAGTGCTTGAAGTGTTTCAATCATTTAATGTTGAATTATTTACTATTATTAAATATATCCTTTGTCTGGTGTTAGAAGAAGTTGACCTGGAAATTGTAAGTTAAGATCCGAAATGGAGTGATCTAGCGAATATTTTTGGCACAATACCAATGTATACCAATAAAGAGAAAATCTGACAGAACTGCCTAAGGTGAAATTTATGCAATATGTTGAGCAGTTGAACTTCTTTATAAAATTCATTTATTTTAAATGCATGTAATGCAATAGAAACGCAAGTTTTCAATTTTTCTGGTGGGAATATTGCATTCTTTTCAATATATACTGACAAATAAATACCCGCTCTTGGTTCGAGCTAAAAAGAAAACTTAATCAAATTGAAATCAAATATACGTATCCATTTGTCTGCTATAGAAAAACAGTTTTGTTGCTGTTCTCGCAATAATATTATCGAAAAACTATTTTATATATTTTGATAATATTGAAATGTTATATTCAAGTTGCGTCAGCCTCTGTGTGATGTAATATCTCATTTTATATTGTATCATCTTTATAATGTAGTCCACCCAATTATTACATCAGCCATTCCATGCTTAATCTCATTGGTTGTTTAGTTTGATGATGCAACCAAGCTGATAAATAAATGCGAGTAGTGTTTCTCTTGCTCTTTGATAAACTCTTTTTAGCTGACTGACGGTCGTTATTTTATTTAATTAATAATAATTCATTCAAAGTCATCTGTCATGCAACATTCTTAAAAATTGAAAACAATAATTTTCAGCAAAATACAAAACGAAACATTTTTCCATTTTAGGTAGTCGATTTTCGACTCATTTCGAAAAATGTTCCCATTTTAGAAATATTTTATGATATAAAGCTATTCCTTCTGAATGTATTAAACTCACAACTTAAATATTATAGACATAGACAACATAGACGTCCCATTTTCTGGGTGTAATCTTGTGTGACACATAGCCCTATTCACTCAAAATATATTAAACTCCAACAAACTATTTGTCATTCTATATATAGAGCTCTAGTAATACTAGGATTAATAAGCAAGGAGGTCTGCAACAACATCATTCGTGCAATCGACCTTAAAAATCCTATATAGTGGTGTATAGCACCACTTTATTTAACCCAAAATGAATTTCTTCCATTGCCAAATGAAAGGTACCATTTCCCTAAAGAGTCCCTGAATCACGTTTTCTTAGCAAAGCAATCTCTCCGAAAAAAATTGACATTACTTGTACACAAGTCAACAATTACATGTATACAATTTTTATGCACACAAGTACAAAATACGACTAAGATCCGAGGGCTAATTTTCTCAAAAAATACTAAGCCTGTTAAATGACTGAATTCCCATTTTTTTCAGGTTCATTGCTATGTTGTCTGAAACAACACTATACCCCCTAAAATTCTTTGAATGTATAGCACCACTTTATTTAGCCCAAAATGAATTTCTTCCATTGCCATGTGAAAGGTTCCATTTCCCTAAAGAGTCCCTAAACCATGTTTCCTCAGCACAGCAATCTCTCGGAAAAAAAGAGACATTACTTGTATAAGTCTACAATTACATGAATAGAAATATTATTGCCACAAGTACAAAATACGACTAAAATTAAAGGGCCAATTTTCTCAAGAAACAATCATGACTGAATTCCCCTTTTTTCAGGTTCATTGCGATGTAGGTCTACAACAACACTATATCTCTTAAAAAAATCCTTGAATGTATAGCACCACTTTATTTATCCCAAAATGAATTTCTTCCATTGCCAAGTGAAGGGTACCATTTCCCTAAAGAGTCCCTAAACCATGTTTCCTCAGCAAAGCAATCTCTCGGAAAAAAAGAGACATTACCTCAATGGATGGCACCGCATCACGGAAGAGAGGTGAATTATGTCCCATAATCCGGGATGAGTTTGCTTGCGTAATGTATTTGCGATCGTTTATTATGAGATCTATTGGAACGAATCTGCGTGTGTTTTGTAATAAAGACACACGTTTTTGTCCAAGCAAGTATCCAAGAAAAACCAGTGCTGTTTAGTGTCTATAATAACTAACTTAAATAGTAATTTGGCAAAGGATAAAAAGGGATTTCCTTTAATGATTGCCTCAACCGAACTGAATATTCAAAATACTACGGCTATATATATATATATATATATATATATATATATATATATATATATATATATATATATATATATATATATATATATATATATATTTATCTTCATATACAAGAAAGTTGTTGGTAGTTAACGTTTTGTCATACTTTGGTGAAAAGTTTTTTTTTTATCACAAAATACATCAGCAAAACAGAAACGTTTATAAAAAACTTTCTTTCGGCGTTTATGCTTAAGTACGAATTATGTTAACTCATCGTTTAAAGTATATATCAAACTGAAATGTTGGTAATTATACTTAAAACAACTAAGATTATTCCAAAGTTTTGAAATATATATATTAAAATTTTAAGTATTTATATTTAAAACAAATAATAATATCCGCATTTAAAATATATGTAAATTTTTTTTATATTACGCTTATTCTAAATATTTTAAATAGTACATATGTTAAAACTAAAACTGACACCCGCAGTGAAAAAGCAATGCAATATGAAACACCCGAGCCGGAAAATAATCTTATTTAAATCAAAAATATTGTCACCATCTCACGGAATTTATTCCGACGAGATCGGCATTCATATCTCCACGTACCTATTTGGGAAAATCCAACCAGTATAACAGAGAACACACCTCTGGCTTAAGGCTAAAAAGATAAATAAATTTTCGATATGCTACATGTGGAATTTTTTTCAGTTTTCTTAAGGAGTATAAATTTCAATACATTGGTTACCCGGACATGGTTCCAACAGTGACTGTAGGTGGCGCTGTGCTACGACGTACAGATGTACAGGCGGATATAAATTAGGTTTATTCTCGAAATCTGACACATTCTCTAGATTTTTTGGGTACTTCCGTATTTTCTGGAGGGCGATGATAAAATAGGATAATACGAATGCACAAGAACGGAACATTATATACGTTTTTTTTTATTTATTTGTGAGGAAATCTGGCAGCGTCGGAAGATCTATGTCAGGTGCTATAGGTTTTGGAAAAATGAAAATTATAAATTTGATTCGGTTGAAGATTCGCTACTTTGTACTGAAAGATGAAATATGTATGGAATAAAATATTCCTTCTAAAGAATAAGTATGGCAAAAGATAAAATGAAATATATTTTAATATTGTCAGGGTTTTTACTCTGAAAATATGACATTTCTCAATTTTCCATACAATATCCAGATACTGTTGCATTTAGAAAATATGCTAGGTATTTTATTTACATTAATCAATTTGAAAATTTTTCCACGATTGCACTAAAGTGGTTAAGAGCAAAAAAACTTTGGAAAATGGTTTTTCTTTTTACATATAATTGTTATTCTTGAATAGTATAATATGTACAATTATGTACCCATTATACAAATAAGGAATTTAATGATTTCTGGTTTGAAAATGGAATAACATGAAAGATAAATTTGGAAAGTGTTAACTGGTATTTGTATGCATATAATACCAGTCTTAACCAAACGCGTATGTGAAACTCGTTTGTGACAGTTCTATTTAACATTTCAATTTGAAAAAAAAATGTACGACTTGACTTTGTCTCTGGTACTTTGCGCATGAATCGCGGAATTTTCTAATGGGGACCAATCATGCTTTGAACTGAACACTAGGAGTTCCGAGTGACGCTGTGCACCTTAGCGGGACATGCCTAGCAGCCCTGGGCCTTTATTCAAAAAAGCCGAAATGGGCACGGCAGGCCTTGGGCCACCAATGTGTTGTTGTGCCGTGGAGTTTAATTTTTTCAGTACTATTTGGAGCGCTGATTTACCACTTCTGCGGTTCATCAAAGACGTATGGTTTTGACACAAAATTGGTAAATATACAAGTTCCAAACAGCGGTTTCAGCTAAAAAATTTTCATGATTCTGGTGCAATACTGCACCTAACTTTATAAAGTGTATTTTTTTTTTGAAAGAAGTATTATTCAATACATGTTTAATTACATTGAAGCACCTGGCGATTGTAACTAATAAAACAAGTAAAAAAAAATCAATTTATTTCTCGTACATATGCTTAGGCTTAATACCATTTTTGAAAATAAAATCTATTTTTTACCCCGTCATCAGTATTTCAATGAGATATGCATTATTTATAATTCGAAGTAAATTTGCATTTTTTTATTTATTATCAGGGGAAGCTTTGCAATATATTTAAAAAAAGCTTAATAATTCTTTAAAAGAAATAGTTTATTGTATCTTAAGGCATTTTATACGAACAATAAATTAAAAAAAATCATATTAAAGCTGCTGGATTGTTAAAAAGTAAAAGTTCATTTAAAAAGCTCCATCCAAGTAAAAGACATAGTGGTATTTAAATAGAAATAATAAAATCCAATTTATTCTACTTATCATTGCATTTATAAGAGGAAAAAACATCATTTGATTTGTTTTGCCTCTCCATTTTCTTTGGTGAGATTTAACAATGCATTTCCAATTATTTTTTATGATACGTTTTTTTATTTCAAAAATCTCTTTGCTTAAACTGTTATTTCCTTATTTTCATTAAACCGTTTTCCCAATACTTCTTTTAACTCACAGCATTTTGCCCCTGTATGAGTCATAGTGACGTAACTCACAAAATTGATTTTTCGAAAAATTTCTCATAAACGGATAATTCACAGATTTATTGATTTGAAAAAATCTTAAGACGATCTGTGTCATCTTTGAGTTACATCGAAGTAAGCTACCAGTTTTCTTTCAAATTATAGCACACTTATAGTAAAACTTCGATGGAGTTTTCATAAAGTCTCCACGTTGAGATACTTCACTATTCCATGCTAGCAGCCATTTGCCTTATTTTTTTTTTTTGCTACGAACTCTCAACCATTTTTTGCATCGCTTAATTTCGTTTATAGCAGTCTTATTAAAAAAGTGCGCTTTCAAATTTTTATTCTCCCAGACTTGCTTTCATTCGCTGTTATATTCTTTGTTCCGTTCCATTGTAACAATTTGCTGCTTTCGCCATTTTTAGTTCAATTTTTTGCTTAAATTCTTATTTACTGGGTTCACTGATGCTGTATTTCCTTTTTTATTTCATTCATATTTAAACAGCGTGTTTTCTAAAAAAATATTTCTTTGTTCCGGGCACTTTCAGTTGAGCATATTTCAATGCATTCGAATAAATTGTTTTAAACTTCCCCATTGTTCTTTTTCCATATTTGTAAAATGAAACTACCTTTTATCACTGAATCATAAAAACTTATATTTTCTTTTAAATAACTTGATTGTTACTTACATTGTTTTTTTGAAAATATTTTACAACAATTATATTTAGGCACATGATTTTAAAGTTATTTTTTAGACGTAGTAAAAAATTTTAATAAATTGCTGACTTTGAAAAGAAAATAACAGTAGGATTACACATTTATAATATTTACACCTAAGCTACAAATAATAGAAACTTAAATAAGCTTTGGTGTGTTGAAATAAAAAAATACTCCTTATGATGAAACAAAAGATTTTTATTGAACATTTTTCCTTGTATTTTTTCTGTACTCTTTTCTATTGAATCAACATAAGTTTTTGAATAAATAACTTAAAAATAGCATTCTAATATATGCAACTCATTTTTTAACATCGCAACTTTTATAGAAAAATGACGCTTTTGCCATAAGTAATAAGAAGGAGTTTTTACTTTTAAAGAGTACAATTTGATATAAAGGGTTTTACTTACAAAACTCAAATTCTCTAAGTATAACTGAGACGCAGGGACCGATCCATTTAATGACAACTTTGACAAATTTGGACAAAGTTTTCAATGAATGGTCCGGCCCATATGTATTGATTATAATTTGGAGTGAGTTTTGCAACAAGACATTTTATGTAATCCTCATTGTAACAAACTAATCGGCTCGCCAAGAGGAGCGATCACACGCCAACAATGTCGACGGCGCGCTAGATATGAAGCGGTTTCTTTCCCACCCTCCATTCGAGAATAAAAACATTGAACTGTGATCCTCGTTTATAGAGTATTGTTCTGTTTTGAATGATATAACGTATTGTGGTCTTACTGTTTTAAAGTGTGTAACAAAAGTTATCTCTTGAATTAAACTGGTTAAGTGATATGCTGCTGAGTTCATTTCCACGAATGGACAATGAACTTAGTTAAATCATTACTTATTTCTTACATTTTGAGCCCTGAGTATATTTTTATGAACGCTAATTGAATTAAATACATTTAATAGCACAAACCAGCCTGACTGAAGAACTTGTTTCCAAACGAGTGTTATTAAAACCTTAAACTTGATATATAGTATGTCATCACATGTCTAACAATGTACTATTTAATATTTGAAAAATAATTCCAAATAGAGTTATTTTGGAAAAAAAATATTTTCCCCATATTCAATAATAAATCACATAAAATTACAGTTTTTGTGGAGAATAAGACACATTGAATGAACGCTATTTAACCAAACAAGCCCTACAAATACCATTTTGATTAAATACTAATCAACACACCAATTAACAATACTCGATGATCAGAAACTACCCATTTAACCATCGATGAGCGTTACCATGAAGCATCTCCTTAATTGGAAACCCCCCTTTGGAGTTCCATCAATAGACTTATCTCCAGAGTTGCCCAATCATCTCTGGAACACATCATTTGAATTGTGTGCAAATTCCATCAGCATGACGTCGACAGTATTAATTTTAACATGGTTATGCCTGATAGAGTGCGATTAAACGGCAAGACTTGGTGCTATGCTAGGTAATGTGTTCCAAACATCAACAGGAGCATTCAGGGAAAGTAAGAGTTATATGTATATAAAATTGTAACTGGTGCTATTTAAAATTATTTTTTGGATTAATGTACGTAAGTATTAATTAATAGTTAGATTTATTTGCATATAAATTTATTTTAACAATTATAGAATAGCAATTTACCAATACATTCTAATTAATCATGGGAGTGTTCAACTATGAGTTGATTAATATTCAGGAGTGTTTACCAATTTATAGAGTTATATGTGTTTAGATATGTTTGTGGGTGCTGTTTACCATTGCTTTCTAATCATTCAAAATGGGTGTTTAACAACATTAATATTTATGTGTGGTGCGTAAAAGTATAATGGGTGTCGTTTACCAATATAATCCAATATATCAATATAAGTGTCCAATAAATAATGTAATTTAGGTGATTTATATTTGTAATTGTGATAACTCTGTTGTTGTGTACTATTTATTGGAATAAATAACGAGTTTGAAAGAAAATTTCAACAAATGCATATTCTGTTAAAATAAGAAAACTAATATATGTTCTAGAAAAAGTATTTTTGCTATAAGACTTTTAAAAAAATCTACAAACTAGTTTCATGGTAACTCGATATCATGAAAGAAACTCTGATCAGTTAATCAGTGGAGACAGAGATATAATCGGTAAATCGTAGTTGTTAAAACGTCTTGAAACCTTAAAAATATTTATAATTCACAAACTTAAAAATTTGTAAATAGCTAACATTTAAATATCAATGTAATGCGAAATCTTGCTTTTATTTCAATTATAAAAGTTAACAAACATAGTTGCAAACTTTTTGTATTTAAATATAAATTTAATATAAAACGGTGCAGAATAATTGCATATTCAATATTTTAAGATTACAAAAAATTAATAAAGGGTGATAATTACTACTTAATTTTACTTTAAAGACATATTTTCACATAAAACATTTGCATTTAAAATTAACTTCTCACAAGTATTACTTTACTTTTGCTTATAATCTTGTAATTGTTCTTGAAATTGGTTCAATTTTTCTTATTTTCTATTAATTAAATAACACAAAATTTTCGAACCAATTTTAAAAAGTTGAATTATATAGACCTGTTATTCAGTTATATTTATTATATGCAACCATTTGCAAAAATATTAAATACAGTCAGAAAAATGTTGCTTGGAAATTATTTTTTATTCCCATTGAATTAACACAGAGGTACTTAGGTTTTTAGACCTGTGATCATTTGTTGTCATTCATCCTGAAAAGCCAAGAAAAATAATTGTTTTAAAAATGTTATAAGTTTACTGTTTATATATTTTTTTAAACTGCAAGCAATTATTTTAATTGACAATAACGTCTTAATTTTTTTACAATATAAGTAAATCCACAAACTTATCTTAGAACTATAACCAGTTAAAAAACGCAAACTTAACTGTTATTTTGAATGCATTTCCCCAAGAAATATTTTGTTACAATATTCTCTAAGTAAGTAATTGTGTTTATTCTAGGACATCAATTGAAGTAAACAAATTATATTCACAAATTAATTTCAGGAAAGCGTCTTAAAACCGTATAATTTTCTGTCGCAAATAAAATAAATATTACTTATCGTCTGCATGACTTAGTTGCATTTATAAATAAATATTTAATTATTTGTAAAACAAAAACCATGAAACTACTCCAAAATGCACTTAAAATAGGAAATGTAAATTACAACTAATCAGGATTATGCACAAAAAAATGCATTGCCACTTACTTAGTAAACAAATAATAAACAATCAAATAATCACATTCCGACGTCATTCTAAACTGATTTAAAACCAAAATAAATTTTGCTGCAAATAATTTTTTTAAATGAATAAAGTTTCTCATGCCATTGCAACAGCGATTTAAAGGACTCGAAATTGAATTTCAATGCTAATCCAAAGGGAAAATCGTCAACAAATATTCGATTTATGTACATCTGATCATGCAGACAGACGGACAAAAAATATGAAAGTTGGGTATCTGAAGTCATACCTTTCTAATAAAAAAATTAATTTTTAAGATCGGATTGATAGAACCGATTTTGGAATGGGGGTACGGACGAACGGACATTGATCGCATGTCAATACCTACTTTTCATTTTTTTAATTCTTTCGGATTAAAAAACTAAAAATTTGTTTAATAAAAATGTATATGTAAGCACTTAAACTTAAAATATTTTATTAGTTTAAATCCAAAAATATTATATTTTTCAATTCACGCACAGTACAGTATTAAAAATTACACATTTATGTTACAAATTATTCATAAAATGTGTCAATTTTACTAACGAACTTCCTCCAACTAGTCTAAAAATATATGTATAACCCACTCATATAAACATTTCCGTAATCATATTTTTAGTACAGAGAATATCGACGGAAGCCAAACTCGCTAATGCTCTCTTATATTGCCTTCCAGATTCACACGAAACAGCTCCTTGCCACCTACCAGGTCTCACATAACGTGCTTCTGTCACAATGGCCAAAGAGAATCCTTCTTCGAATAGCTATTATTCTCGTGGAATGTTCTTTTGGTGCTGTTTGTGTTCCTGTCACGATCGTTCGAATGTCCATGTTTATGTTTCGATGGCTGTTCGACTTTTGGGAAAGAAATATCTCTTTGGACGGTATCATTCATGTGACTTGCCTTTGTTGTGCGGATGCGTGAGATACCTTACGGGTCTCCAAACTGAAATCCTTTATGTCAGGTGCTGGAAGTACATGCAATGCCTCAGTGATATATTTCATCGAAATATGAAATATATATTTTTTTAATTTCCAAAGAGATGAAATCGGTAGTCTTTTTGGATTTATTGCTTTTTTTCCCCTCTAATTGAACTTCAACATTGGCTGTCAAGAATTTGCTGACTCGGCACATCCCCAGAACTAAGAACCATTTTTTGTGGCACTATCCCATCGACTCTCGTTACAAATTTTGACGCACAGACTGCAATGAATCTGAACTCGCTGTGGATGTTTAAGTATTAAATCTCGGCATGTTTGCCGAAATTTAATTTTGCCGAGAGAACCCAAGCCAAATGGGCCCGCCAGAGATCTTTTACATGCCCCATAATCATATTACATGCGTGCCCAAAATTTCCCCATCCAGAAAATCCTACTACTCAGCCGGGGCCCCCGAACCCGCGATCTTGGGCTTACGAGGCGGTCAGAAGTGGGTATTGTCACATTTTCAATTTCTATTAACATGTTTTGGTTTTATACGGATCCGAACATACACCCAACATCCGAATTCCCGAAATGTGAACTAATCACTGCTGGGGAAAATTCTGACAGAGTCCGACAAGTTAATGACAATTTGCTTAGTTAAGGGCTATTCAATTACTGATTTCTGTATTGATATTTTTGCACTTTCTGATGTCGAGTTCATGGCCTCCGGGTGTCAGAACTGGCTTGTCGGGTTTTCGACTGTCGGAATTATGTTCCAGACTAAGTATTACGAACTTATGCTCTACGGTGGAGGTGCAATATCGGGGAAAATTGTTGATTTTCCTTTCTTTTATGTCCTAACTAGCAGTATAGTCCGGCCTTACTGGGAACCCTTTAACTTCGCATTGCTTCCTTTTAAAGGCATGCTTACTTGTGAAAATACACTCAATATCAAAACAAAATTAAATTCGTGTTGGCGCATGCGCACTTAAAAAAGCAAACACTAATAGAGGATGAAGCAGCCTTAGGGCGAGAGCATATCTCAACCAAACTCAATCAATCAAACTAATAGAGGATGGCGTCAAGGCCCCGTTTCGGCCCAGTCCATGTATTTTCAAGCCCTGTTATGGTCCCGCAATCCCAAGTGGATGACGTTTTTTTTAAACTAATAATATGAATTAAAAATCACAATCAAATATAAAAACCTAAGCCTCAGGTGCACACGTAGGTATTAAAAGGAATCTATATTAAAAATTTCTTTTTTTATAGCAGTCTAAGTAGGTCTTTTGCGATCCACAGACATACACACAGACAGACAGACAGACAGACTCTTTCTTTTATTATTATAGATACTGGACGTAGCCCAAAAATGTGCCTCAGTGATATGACACCTCAACCCACCATTTCACTATAAGGTCTTCGCTCTATGAAGAATTCTAAAAATGTTTAATCAAGATTCCTTTAAAATAACTTTTTAAATATCGTTGACATGTCTTATCTATAAATCTCAAATGTAAAAAAGACATCTTATATATTTATTTTGATATTCTATACTTTTTCGTACATTATAAATACGAAAACGTTTCGAAATCAAATCCCTTTTTACAGTCCTACAACATTTTACACAGTAATTTATAAGTGAAATAAAACCTAGGTTTGTGACAGTTTTTGCTTGTTTTTTCGAAAACAACCACTTGTTAGCTATACGAGATGACTTTAAAAAATCAATGTTTCGAAAATTATTCTTGCTCATAGGAATCATCTACCATTATCAGATATTTCAACTGCACGCAAGAAAGTTTGGAGACCATCTGACTTACTACAATCTAGAAAGAATATAAGAGTATCGGCTTTGCGTGATTCGTAGAATAAGGAATAATTCTGATTATTTTTTCATTATAGAACGTGAGTTTCATTGAAGGTAAATATAAGAATGATGATAAATGCGTAAAAGCAATAAAATTCGTAATAAATGTTTACGTGCTAAAATAAAATAGGAAACGAGCTAATAATATACAATATTTTTTTTAATCTTAATAAGCCTTACCTAAAAAGCCTGAGAAATGGTTTAAGCGAATACCTAAAATATGGTGAAGCATTTCACTACTCAGCCGTTGCAGCTACTAGGAACCATTATTATGGTGAAACAAAGTACAAATTTTTTAGCATTGTAACATGGATAATTGTAATAAAAATCGGTATTTAAAAATACTAAGTATAATTATATTGCGCAATGCTTTCTAACTTTTAATCTGTAAGTTTTTCTTTGGCCTCTTACTTAAAAAAACTGTTTTAATCTTTATTGCCGAAAATATCTTAATAATAAAAACTATAAACAACAAACTTTGAAGTAAAAGTTCAGGAAAATAAACACTTCACATTGGCATCATCGCCCAACATCAACTTGCATAGCTTGGAGGACAACAAACTTAAAAAAATGTTTACCGAAAAACAACCTTTAGATTTTTCTTCAGATAAAAACTTTAATGTACAAGCTTAAAACTCTTTGTCATCTTCGAGAGCCCTTTTCTATGCTTCGAAAGAGGAAATTCACTGCGATGCCCCAGCAATGTTACTCCATTGTTGCCGACATGCACGCATTCCGAGAATTCCGACATTTTGTAAAAGCTGTCTTCAAAAACACGCTGTATTTGATTGACCAGGTTCTAACTGACAGTTTACCCCAAAACAACTTAATATAAATCCCTCTGATGATTTCTGAAAGAACATATTTGCGAACTTTTTATAAACATTTTAAAAGTTACATATGGTAGTTACATTTTTGCGAAATGTTGATGAATAGTATTAAAGAGTTACACTATGTGACATCAACTCTTACAGTTGAATGACAAAGGTTGAAAAGAATTCAGGATTCATTACTCGAATGCAAGAGAACTGAGGAAAGCTTAATTTGTGGACTTTTGGGAGTCATAAATAATTTTGGATGAAGACAAATGAAGAGTACAAGGGTAGAACCCCTTTATTGCATAGAAGTCTGTCTGCATCAGGTTTACTTGGTGAAAATAGCAAGTCAACGCTTAAGCTGATGTGAAGAAACCAGTTCGCCTTGTTTCCTATCACGTGGCGCTCGGATGGGTTTACTATCTCTATGATCAAAATTAACGCCAGACAAACAGTCTTTCGTTTAAACCGCGAAAGAAGAACCAAGGGAAAACACGGATTTAGATTGGAAATACTTGAAAAGCAGATTTCAATACGAACAGATTCCTTGTTGATGATAGGGTTTTCTCCTGTACTTTAAATGTGGATGTTGTCAATAGATGGAATTTGTCGCCAGACAAATCCATCTTCTTTCTTCTATTTTATGATAGTAAACACCTGACAATTTTTTTTTTGTCGTACAACAGTTGGATCTTCTTGCTGCCGACTAAGCTGATAGCATAAAATTTATTTACAAATTCATCTGATAAAATTGTTTCACTTTGTTCTTTTTATTCTAAGTCAGTTAAATATCAGTTACAGCTTAGTAAAACCAAAGAATGAAACGAATAGCCTAGGGACACGTTTCTGGCATGCCTCGCTAGGAGGCGCTGGGGAGACGCGAGGTAGAGATAAGAAATACGGAACAAAGGAATGATAAAAGGAATCTAAAAAAAAAAAAAGAAGAAAGGAAATAATCGAAAGAAATAAATAAAGCTAGCGTGAAATGACTTTGCTTTACTCTTTAGAAACAAAAATCGACCATAGGATCAAGAGGGGAAGGTAAGGAGAAGGGGAAATAGCTTTTCAAGAGGCAAAATTCCCTCACTATTTCTCATGGCGATTTCCCCCCTTTTTCGTGAATAAATCCCTCAAATGGTGTTCCTAAAAGGGATAACTGGGCGTCTTTCGAATTTAAGAGCCCCCGACCTGAATAATTTAGTTTCTACTGCGTGTGGCTTTGGCGGGTGAAATATTGTCAAATGTAACGAGACGGCAGCGTATTTTTTCATGAATAAGGACATTTAGGCGATCTAAAAGTGAAATGACAGTTTAAGGAAGTGGAATGAAATAATGTGTTTTGCGTGAGTATGTAAGATCTTCTCTAAATGGTTTTTAAGTGCGTTGCATGGCTATAAGCAAATGTGTTTCGAATATAAGTTCGATATTGATTTAAAATAAGAAATAGATTTCCATTAAATTAAGATTTTGTCGTTGCAAATTTTGGTAAGGAACGTAAGCAGTATATAGAAACATTTTTATTTTTGAATTTGAGAATTGTATTCGTTTACGGTACACTTTTCTTATCCTTAAAAGTAATTTAATCAAATATATCCATTTTTTTAATGAGCAACACATCGTCTCAATAAATTATTTTGAAGACCTTTGTTTATTGTTCCAAAAGTTTTTTCAAAGGATTTTTCAGAGAGTAAAGTTCAGGTTTCAAGAAATTGTGGATAAGTTGCATGCATTCTTATTTTAAACAAAATAATGTCGGAATTACTTCTAATAAAATAAGCTTAAAGCTTGATACGGCTAACTGTATTATCAGGTTTTATAGATAGGACTTAATAATTTTTTTTGTTAGAAGGAAATTTATATTTGAAAAATACTCCATTTTACATGGCATACTTTTACGATCATCTAACCAGCCTTATTCTTGTAAAATTATGAAATATCAATATTCATTTCTTGTTTCAGATTTACAGAAAAACTTACGTTTTGAAATTTTTAATAAAAATATAACTACTTAAAATACAATTGTAATGGTTTTATTTACAAAAAAAAAAGGACCAGCTGCAAAACCTTCATCATCTATAGAGAAGAGATCCTATAAGAGTTATCATCTTTTAAAAGCAACTGAAATCCTTACGAAGTTGCAAGTTGGTACTTATTAGAACTAACGTACAACCACTTTACTGACTAAACCATCTGACCAAGAATCCATGGTTGAGCAGGAAAACAATCCTAACAAACTATAGATTCATCTTTCTTCCAGTTTTTTCTTCTTGAAACCTCTTCTTGTTCCCGTTGACAACTTTGATAAAGTGTTCAAAAAATAACTCGTGTCAGAAGATTGAGTGTGAAAAGGCGAGTTTTTTGCTACTTCTTGTAGGTGGAGATAGAAAAAAATGTGAAATAAGAAATGAACTCTTTATTTTTTTAGGGATTGCCTGCTAGTTTTGTTCAGAGATGCTATTTTTGGATCATGTTTATGACATTTCAAGATGCGTCTCTTGACGTAAGGGCTAGTTCGTCTTGTAAGTGGCTATTAGGGTTTGTAAAGTTTTGTAAAATAATTTTTTTTTGTATTAAGGAAAGTTTAATTATTGTTATTTTTAAATTAATATTTTTTAAAGAAATTTTCGGGGAAATTCACATGGCAAGATAAATTAACAATTTCGGTTTATGCTAAATGTATCTAAATAAGCGAAATATAAGAATCATTAAGACGACAATGTGAAACAGTACTATATAGGAAAGTCCGGCATTAAAAAAACCCATAAAGACTGGTTTATTAAACAAAAATAACTTAGTTTAGAAATATTAATGATAATTTATGGATTTTTTGACACAATTAGGTTAAAAAAAATAGTAGTTTAGCCCATTAATGATCCATTTGGGAATACCATTAACCCTTACCAAATAAAAACGTGAACTTTAAGATTTTAAAACTATTTTTTCTGTAAATGATTGTACTACATAAATTATGCAAAACTATCATTCACTACTTCATTTGCTTTACGATTTGTTAATTTAGGAAAACTTACGCAGAAAGTTTATTTGCGTTTAAAAATTTTCTTTCCAACCGTCATTGAAGAGTTCATTAAGAATTAAAACTCAGAAGATTAGAAATGCCTCAAATATCCTAAAACATTTAAATAATTAAAATTATCTACTAATGTTATTGCAATTGAACTAATTCTATTTACCCTTAACATTTAGTAAAATATACATGTATTATTTGAACTTAACTAACTTGTACGTAAACTCATGCTTGTAACTCTTTTACTAACTTGGAAAATGTAAATTGCAAGCAAAGTATTGCCCTCCAAAATTGTAACAATGAGTGAGATTAAAATAACGTTCTCTTTAATATCAACAATGTTCTTTACCACTTTATATCTCCAAACACTGTTTTTATATTTTATTGTCCACCTTTGCCAATAAGCCACAATGCATCGCTATATTTAAAAGAAAGAACGCAATCACAACCCCAAAACACTCCCAAGAAATCCCCATCCCCGAACACTCATTAATCGACTTATTCCTTACCCGACATCATCTCCTGGAATGATGCGGAAGAGGAAAAGAAGAAAAAATTCTCTCAAATCCACTCAATCCCTTGCTTCGAGATGCGGGGGAGCTGCACGATGATTAAACGTCAATCCCACTATGCGATTTAATATGGGAAATAACTTCCATAACTGAACAACTTCCATAGGGGAACATACATCATTCGCGTGTATAAAAAAACCGAAACCATTTATTTTTAGTTAAGTTTAGTTGGAATTATCGTCACACTGGAGCTACACGAGGGCTTTTGGCGATGGGCGTCGTATTTTGGAACCACAGTCAGGTGACAACCCGACACCTGAATAAGCACCCAAGACCATACCGTTAAGGGCGACATCGTACGCAGCGTTAGGACTTTGGAGGATATTTAACGTGCACTCGGGGTATTATTCCTTGGACATTTTTGGCTGCATGCCGTTTGTAGGTCGGCAGTTTTTTGACGATGCCCGGACCTATCGTATTCTTGGCGAGTGCCTAACCAACTGGGCTCCCCAGCCCACCTTTAATTTTTATCAACAGCTATTTCTTTATGTGCGTACTTTTAAAATTTTTCACTGTGCGAATAAACGAAAGATGCATTTATCTTTTTATACTTTTACTTTATGTTCCTAATATGGAATAGAAAGTAATGAATTTATTGCGCAGGGGTCGAAAATCTAAATTAGAGACTGTGTGTTTTCTACACATTTGGATGGTGTTGTTTTAAAAAAGCGGTTTTTGAACATTGGTCCATCTGTCTGAACCACTCTACAGTCCAAACTAAATAATTTATTGACTTTAAATTTGGTACATGAGTTCCTAGTACCTGTCGTACGTCATAACAAGGTGTCCGTGAAAATTGCAAATGGGTAAATGATATCTTCCTTTGAACTTTTTATGTGCTACATCGCCCAAATTATTCTTAATGAAAGGATTTATTTGTTGTTAAGCAATTTGCTTTAAAAGATGAACACATAGTTTTTTTACAACAGATATTTATGTAAACATTAAACACAAGATTTTCATTTTTGTTTATTTTTTACGTTACTTTAAGCCTCTCAGTCACAGTGATGTCATTTGCCATCATCATGTTTCTGATCAGAATTAAAAAAACAATAATACGGCTGGCATCTATTGGTATTAATAAAAAAATTATTTAAATAGAAACAAGTTTGAAGAATCAAATGATGTGTTTTTATGTATTTTTTAAAGGGCTATAGACGATCAGAAAAAAATTATAAAATGATGTCAAATTGTCATTTGGACTGAAATGGTTTGGTCACAATTTAAGATGTATCCATAAAAACGTAGGTACATAAATGTTAAATTTTATATTTTAAAATTTAAATAAACATTTTTAGTGTCTTTTAAATATCAAGAACTCCACCAACTTATTTGAAATTTGAAATCTATACATTGAAAGAGTGATGGCCTATTACAAAAACTATTATAAACTACTGTCCCTTTATAGCTTATAGTGGGTTTTTCATTTATACAAGAAAGAATTTCTTCCATCGACCTGAATGTTCTAGAAGGATTGACACTGGGGTTATGCTGGAAGGTGAAACCTGATGAATCTACTGACCTTAAAGGAAAGTACACATGGGGTGGAAAATCTTGCAGATGTTTTCTGTTGGCAGATGTGGAAAAGGACGTGTATTAAGTACATTTGTATTGGACTTTTCAGAAAAAAAAATGTTATAGATTTTAGTTTAAAAGGTTTTGAAAACTAATAAAAAGAAGGGGTTTTTTCGTGGTTGATGTTTCTAAATTGATATTTCAAAATTGAAATGCTTTGTTTAATGTTCTTATGGAAGTAATAGTTTTTTCAAAGTATGTCGTTACTAGTCTTTTACTCCAGGGTACTTTTTTGCTTGTACGTTATTCAATTTTTTTCCTTAAAAAACATTGTGTATTGTTGGCAGGTAAATGTGGTTATGTTGGGGGATGTATGAATGATAGTTAATAATACAAGTTGAAATCGTAAGGGGTTATGTTAATACTTAATGATTATCATATTTCAATAATATTAATGATTTATGATCTGAACTAATGCTGTACAGTGGTAGTACAGACTATTGCTTTAATTATAATAATCATGAAAATCGTAATATCGTTACTACCCATGAGAATAAACCCTGGAAAGCCATGAGAAGATAATTTAATTAATTAATATTTATTAATATAGACGATATACAACCCGGCAGTTTTTATGCAAGACATCGATAAAAATGAACGTTAAGGTATACTGGAACAAAGTGCATTACAATACTTAAAACCCTAACATAATCGTCAACTTAATTAAATAAGTTAGTAAAATAACAAAAGTATTTATTCAATTTCTTATTACAATGGTAACACAATAATGAATAGTAAACTTTTATTATAATTAACATAATCAGTATTATCATAACAATAAGTATTATAATATTTTTGCATAAATAATGTGTTGAAATTTTAAAAAAAATACATCGTTTTGATTATATGCAATGTAATAGTTTGTAAGGGAAAATGATTTTAAATGTGAGAAATGGATTTCATGGCGTTCTTACAAAATATATTTATTTACTATCAAGTTTTCTGATTACTAATAATAATGTCAAACTTTTATTCCAATAACAAATATTTATATACATATAACTTAAAGTTCATTTCCTAAGAAGGTTGTTAGTTACCAGCTACGAACAATTTCATTTATAGTATTAAATATATTCTTAACTATGACAGAAATTAAATTAAACTGGTATAGCACTTTACCACTCAATGAAAACTTTAATAAAAGCCTTCGTGCTCACCATACCCAAATTCCAAAACTTTTTAAGAACTATTATTGAAACTCCTAGTTCTCATTCAATAAGCCCTCCCTATCAGTCACATCACCTTCGATCTCCCTATCATCATAATAGTTCCATTCAATCATCGTACTTCCAATCTATCCTTACAAGAAAAGAAGATATCTATAAAAAGTAGAAATTTCAATCTCCCTATTAATTCATGCTGTCAGCCTCCCGTCCCTTCCGTGATTTATTTAAGAAAGAAAGACGAGGATGAGATGGGCTGTATTTAGCCCAAAAAGAACTAAGACACATTTCCCTACATTTGGGTCACATATGAATACGTTACCGTTGAAACCGGAAATCAGCTACTACTGGAATTAACTAGTGAAAACTAGTTTTAACTGATGTCATTAGTTAACACTGGTTTCCGCTAGCTAAAACCAGTTATTGAAAGTTAATACTAGTTTTGACGATATAGATTGGTTTAATCAAGTTTTAACTATAACACACTAACATAAGTAAAACTAGAATTAATCGAAAATAGAACGATTTAGGATAATAGGTTTGTAGTAGTTTAGTTAATTATTGGGCTGAATTGCCATGAAAGCGTTTGGATATTCGAAGACACTCCATTAAGAACCGTACATCGAGTTTTTAAGGACTCCAGTATCGTAATTATATTATAAAATTTACTTTCATAACAAATAAAAATTCAAGCATTCGTAGTTAATTCTAGTTTTATCTAAAACTTGTTAGATCATTAAAGTTTTGGCTAATTACAACAAGTTTTAACCAAAGCAATTGGTCAAAACCGGTTTTAAATAGTGAGATCCAGTTTGAGATTGAGGTAACTAGTTTTCACCAATGGCTGCAGTTAAAACTAGTTTGCACTAGTTAATTCTAGTTTTAGCTGAGTCCGGGTTATAACGGTAACAAATATATTATATGAAGAGTACAGGGGAAGAACCGTTTGATTACATTAGAGTCTTCCCGTAATTGTGTCTGCTTGACGGACATTGGCGACCGAAAACCGGTTTTTCTTTCAGCTCTCCATTCGCGGTACAAACGTTTGGTCTATTAAGAAAGCCTTCTACCAAATAAAGCGGTTCTTCCCCTGTACTCTTCATATGTGAGAATGAGCAAAGTTCTGTAATTGTATAAAATCAAACACATTTTGTGGTTTTGAAGCAAGTGAAATTCAATTTAAAGATGATTCTATCCTTTTTAAATCTGATTTTATAAATCCATAAATTTTACGGGCTTATAATTTAGACATACTTTGCGATTATGATGATTTTACTTGGTTCATATATGTACTGCATTAATTGAGATGTCTTCATTTTGAAAATAATCATTGCTTCTTGAAACTTGACATTTTTTTAAAATGAACGTTAAGCGTAATCCCACTAAAAAAGGTGAAATGCAAATCAATTGCAACTGTTAAACAAGTTCTTGATCAATTATTGTAAAATATAAGTTGGGAAAATAGAATAATAGTTAGTATAATAAAAGTTAGTAAATAAAAGTTAGAAAAATATTAAATACGTGTATTATTGAAATTAAATACGTAAATATGCATAATACGAGTAGAGACAGCATAAACTGTGTTAAGACGCATGGACTCACTATAGATTCCTCCCAAAAATACGACGCCCGTCGCCAATAGCCCTCATGTAGCTCTAGTGCGACGATAATTCACACCTAACCTAAAACATTCCTCCCTCCAACAAATAAATTTATAGTGAGACAGAGAGAGATACAAGAAGACGAACTTACATCACCGCCTTGACTAAGTCTAACTTCAAAGGTAAAGGTCTTTACCACTCAGCCATAGATAGTCTCTTTTTCTATCGAGGGTTCTTAGAAATTAATCAATAACATTATTATTTTTAATATGATTTTTTATTATTACAATTTACTATCCCGATGCAGGTTTTGTATTACGCGTAAGCCATTCGGCTACGGATTGCCTACTTTTCTTTATTAATGATATGATTATTGGTTCAATGCGATCTTTTGTCTGAAGGTATAAGCCAAAACTAAACTAAACAGCAACATATGCATTAAGCCAATTGAACCATACTTTAAATACACTTTTCATGTCTGCATCAAAATTATTTCTCGCCGTTATACAAGAATTAAAATTTGATGTTTGGTCCCTTTCGCAAGATCCCGATCCAGTTAAAATATCTCCAGGGAGTTTTGAGGAATAAAAGAAGATCTTGTCCTTGTAAAAGATATATTTTTCTTTTACCTCGCGATATTTTAATCTAACTCGTGGATCATCAATCAGCTTCAAGAGCTCGCCCTCATCCTTCCGTCTTTAAACGAGAATAAATCCGTTTTCATTGGATTCAACGAAACGAAAGTTATATATGCGCTCGAAATGAGTATTATGGGAAGAAGAAGATTTTGGAAAGTGAAGTGATTCTGTTTTTTGAGCACCAGACCCCCAGAAGTGCCCATTAGGAATTTAATTCCGACCGTTATTTTTCACTTTTTGTTACCACAGGGGTTTTGTTTGCAGAATAAATCGTATAAATTTGTGTGCGCCGGATATATTTATTTTGTTACAATGAATCTTTTATTTCATCATCTATGGAGCATCATTTTAATAGTTTTGAGTATGTTAAATAGTTTTGAATATGACTGTATGCTTGTATTAAATAAAGAGTTTATTTTTTTCTTAGTGCAGGCAATGTTGTTTGATTCTTGGTATTTAACCCCTTCTTTCTTGAAGTGCCCCGAAACGCCGAACAATTAAGGATTCGATAGTGTTCTTCCTATCAAATATTACGTGGAAGCAAAAATCCTTCGTAGCGAAAGGGTTAAAACAAACAATAACGGAGGAAAATGTCATATATAACCTTAAAAATTAACAAATTCGGTTTGAAAATATATATTTATAGAAAATAAGAAATATTGTGAATAATAAGAAATACTGGGATGATATGTTATCTTAAAATAAAAATATAGAAGTCAATAAGAAAAAAACTTGTAGAACTCGCCCCCTTCTTTATAAACAAGGTTCCTGCAATTTATTATCATTTATATCAGTACGCAATAAATAAAAACAATTCCAACATTTAGTTAATAATGTACTGAGCACTGTCTTATCGCAACTTAATATACAATAAAATTTAGTTTGGTGTTTAGATACTTATAATATATTTAAGGTATTTTTCCATTTTATATATCATATTCTTTAAACTTGAACTAAAAATTTTCTTGCTACGTTTGTCACTGAAATAATCTAAAATATCCTTAATAAGAAACAAACTACTCAATTATTTATATTGATTAAAATAATAAATCACAATCTTACCTTTATAACTTTCCTAAATACATAAAAATGGAACACAAACTTTTTACACTCACTAATGAAGACAACTAGACTTACAAAGTACAGCTACAGCCATAACTCGTTCCAGAAAAATTCCCATTTCCAGCGGGCAAATGAAGCAAGAAATTGTTTCTGTCCGTTATCGTTTCAGTAGGCATAAAACATAATTGCTATAAACGGAATACAATTTTGCTAAGAATTGAGAAAACATTTAGCAAATCTTGTGGAAGAGTCATTAGACTTTCATAATGACCCCATCGTTTTGTTTTGGAGACTATTAACCGTTTTCAATTACGATTTTTGGGTCCAAGCATCAGGAAAAGAAAGTTTGCTGGGTTTTATTGTTTAGTATTTAATGAGTTTACCTTTATTGTTACGTAAGGAAGGAGAAAAACTCATCAGTAGGAAAGTTTTGTAAAGAAGTATTTCAATTAAAATAGTAATATTTTGGTGGAACATTTTATGAAAGTGAATGCTTAAAGGGAATGAGTTGTAGGATTTTTTTTAAATATTTTGTACTTATGAGTTACAAATGATATAGCATTTTAATTTGTGATTTATTTTTAAAACGTGTCATTATTTGGTAATAAAATTTTTGAATCCTGTCATAGCAATTTATATATGGCGATAAAATGGAGAAAAAACATAAATTATTCAATAGGTGAATGCTTTTTTTATTCTTGAAATCACGCACAAAGCTTACGTGCATAAAAATCAATAAATAATAACTTTCAACGTTTTTTACCACTTTACTTTCCCTTTTTGCCTTTCAGATGGTAAAATTTGTTATTTCTTCCGTTTCATTAATATACACTACTACCAAAGTATTATTGGAGTTCATTTTTAAAACATATAAATACTGAACTTATTACAACAATTAAAATTTTCAAGAGCAATCGTAAGCTTTCTAAATTTAATGCCAAAACAAGGTAAGGTACACATTTGAATTTTTGATTTTTATTTTCAAAAAAATATTTTATTTTACCTCATGTTTTCATCAGTTATATTATAGGGCAAAATATCAGTGTTACTTGAACAAAATAAATTCTGTTTACACGCGTAAGTATGCAATTTTCAGTGACTATGGAAAATGATGATTTTGCTGAGTTAACTAAAATGTAGAAACTTCTCGCTGCTTCTTTTAAAGCCATAAGATCTAGAGCGGAAGGAGTCAAATTTAAACTCGCAACTAATTTTATACCTCTGGAGTAAAATAATTCAGAGTAAATTTACAACAAACAAACTTGGTCATCAACTCCATCAGTGTCAGATTTCTAGGAGAAAGTAATTGTTTCAACAACGCAACAACTCCACAATCACGCGAAGTGTATCCCCAGAGCACACGAGCCCTTTGGTTTTAAAAATTCCACAAGTGCTTTTCAGTCTGAATGTAGCCCAAAGATTTCCCAGTTAATGATGCGGCTTCTGAGGTAGCAAGCACAAAATTGCCTGTTTCACGTCTGATAAGTACCCAGCGGACCCACCCGAACTACTGCTCTGGATCAACACAAATGTAACTGACATTTTAGTAAAAATGACTTTAAAATGGGCTGCGTAACTTTATTTCATAAAACTGCTGAAGAAGTAACGTTGCACCAAAATTACGGATTAACGTAAGGAATTTACACCGTAAAAACAGTGGCGGAAAATGCTGCATTCAGTTTTTCAGAGTAACGTTACACTGGTCAATGCTTGCTGAACAACATTTGCTATTTAAATATCATTTATTGTACGATTTTTACTATGCAGAACTTTTTATGGAGTAAACGTGTCACCAAATTTATAGCGTAACTGGGCAACGAAGTTTTACAGAACAGTGCTTATTTATCAAGTGTTATAATTCAAAATTTTGAGGATAATAATTATATATGAGAGAGGGGTTAATAAGAACTGGATACTAAGAAACAGGGCCTTGAATGATTTTAGATAATAGAATAATACTTTATACTCTTTTAGGTACTGAAAAAATTATGTAAATCATCATCATTTCCTGTTTACTTGAGGCTGCACTTTAATAAAATCCAAAGCCATTTTATGTAAAATGAGCCACTTAAGTTTTGGTTTCCTAAGATAATGACACCGTCACCGTAACTTTACGCGTGACGTCACAGATTCGCTCCGCTACCATCCCGTTTGTAATGTTTACGGCGCCATGTGGTTTCCTCGAAGAAGTGCAGAAACGTAATCCGCAACTGATCCAAATGTAAACAAACCGACAAATCGTGATTTCTCAGTCGGTTCGTAACTAGAATCAATAAAAATGAGTTTGGTTTATGAAAATTATGCTCTGCTAATCCTGATGGAGGATGAGGAATCGGATTTAGAAAGTAGCCGGCCGAGTAAAAGCGAAATTTTTAAGCAAACGTAGGCGTTACGTGTGCGAAAAACGTGGGAAGAAGAGTTGGAAAAGCAAGTACGCCCGTAACGGTGGTACGGATCCGTTACGCTTACGACTAACGTGTTGTTAGGAAAATATCTTAATACATTAGTATGTAAAAGTTTCTGTGACGTAATGACAAAAACTGTTACGAATCTTGGAAGGTGACGGCACCATAATCTTAGGAAACCCTTACTTTACCCGCGTTACAGCTCTTCCAAATTACCGCAACTAAAAGGTCTGGTACCATGCCAATGTATTTCAGGCTTTATTCTGTGGGCTGTTCATTAGTGGCTGGATAATTAGTACCATAGGAGAACTAAGAGAATTCCCAGGTAGATAATTAAAGTTTGCTCAGACACGTTCCTAATTTTATTGATAGTTCGGGGAGGCATTTGGTTTCTGGTATCAGGAAATTGATTATTGTCCCAAAAATTTGGAGTGGATGTTTAAGATTTCGACTGACAGGATACTTCGGAAATCGGAGAATGAGATGTGCTCAATAGCTAGAACACTTATGTTTCAGTCAACGCTAGTGTTCAGAATTTCGCCCTTAGCATTCGGTGGAAAATATTCAATTCTTAAGTATAAGTTATTGAATATATGTAACTTATATGTAGACATAAATGCAGAGCGTCAATAGTTAAACTGATAATAAGCACTATTTTCAATAGGCAAAACTAATTGGCTTAGTTCTATCAAACTTGACAGATGGGTTATTGATTATTAAGAAGTCATTTGGAATTAGCAGTGAACCGAATAGTTCAGATTAGAGAAATATTCTAACTAAATATCTTTGAAAGTATTCCTTTGCTGCCTCTAAAAGCATAGTTTTGAGAAATGTAAGATTTAATTTTGTATGTTAGTTTGCTCTGTAGCAATTTCCAAGTGCCTTCAGTTTATAAGTATCGATATAGTGCAAATCATCATTTAATCGTCATTTAGAATATCATTAAAGTGATATCCCTTTAATATTATTCGTATCATGCATTGGTCGGCACAAGAGCTACTACACGGCCCACGCTTCACTCCACCAGTAGCGGAAAAATACTAATGCAAATCACCACCATGTGAAGTGAACTGAGATGACTCCGGAACTTTTTTCCCCTCTAATGTGGCTGCAACATTGGCGATCAAGCCTTTGCAGACTCGGCACATTCCCCAGAATTGAGAGTCATTTTTTTGTGGCACCATCTAGGTCTCCTGAACTTTTCTTTTTGATCAAGGTGGACGTCTTTTTCCCTTGTGACTCTCGCTCTCTCTCTCTCGAGAAGAGACAGCTCTCGTCCTTTTCGAACTAACGTAAAATTTTGTAATAGCAAGTCGCTTCCTCACTATGTTCGAGCTCTTTTTTTGTTCAACCATTTTGTAGTATTTTAGAATGTTATTAAAGTGATAGTGAACGTAGCACTTTGTTTCCTTGCCATATATTCTACAGAAGCACATCTTACACCTCGGCCCCAAACATGCATAAATATCTGAATTTGAAAATAGTTAAGATTTATAATGAGTTTTTGTTTTTTTGAATACTTAACTATATTTTTAGCGTATAAATAAGCATTGGCGAAGCATTTCGTAAAATCTTAGATTCTGCAAAAAATTGTGTCAGTTATCAATGCAAAATACATTTTTAAATTCTCTAGATACATCATTATTTATCCAACTTAAATATATTCTACCGCTTCGTATCCTAACTTCTTTTTTTTTAAACAAAAAATAAATAATCTGTAACAAACGATGTTTTTCTAAACCTAAAATATTACTAATTCGCATACCTTATTCCGTTAATAAATTCCTTTAAGACCGACCCATATCCTCAAGAACAGCCTTGTATGTTTACACAAGCCCGGATTATGTACGTCGCAGCAAAAACATCATCAAAACATATCCCCATACATTGTTAGCAAGTACCGAGTGGCAACGAGGGCTACGCAGAAAGATCGAATCCAATTACTTGTCAGCGTTATCGTCTGCAATAAGGATGGGACACCTAACAAGAGGAGGGTCCTAACAAAAAAAAAAGAACAAAATTCGGGGGTGTTCTTTACGGCCTACAGGCCGGGCCGCAGAGAAGAAAAGCTTAATGTATTTCGATGCTGTCGAGGCTTGGATATGTGACCCCTGCTAAAGAAGCTAATTACATTTGTTTCTTGCCTGTGCTGGATCAACATTTATCTCACAATTTCTGTCTCGTTGAGCACTAATGTTAAGCGAGAGGTTTTCAGATTCAATAAAAAAGTAAATTTGTTGGTGGTGACAGTAATGACTACTTTTTTTGTTTGGGAATGGGAGATGACAGAATAAAATTAATTCAGAAACGATATAATGCTGGGGGACATTATTAAAATATATGTTATTAATATATGCAATAATAATTAAATAACTGATAAGTGTTGTCTTTCTCTAATTTGCATAAATCAAAATCATATAACTTACCAAATATAATTAAATTAAAAAAAATATTTCTTTTAAAATAAAATTTAACAGACACTACAAAATATCCACTTGCTCACTAGTATAAATCTACTTAAGAATTTCAGAATAATAAATTTATTAAACGCCTTAACATGTAGATTAAGCAATGAATTAATTTTTGAATTTTTCTTACTTTAGAATTTTCGATTGAACTCAAGTTGGAAGCCATGCTAATAACGCTTATAATAACTACATATAAGTTCAAAAATATTTTTTCCTAACTGTAAATCAGGTAGTTTTGTAGTACCTTTTTTTTTTTTTAAATATTTGAAATATAAATCTCCTACCGTTTATAGGTTCAGTTGACACCTACCAACTTCATATATTATCAACGCAGCCATTTCTACCTCGTAAATTAAAATCTTCTTAATTACCAATATAGTTATTTACTCGACTGGAACTTGATTTAAAAAGCACAAGAATGATGCTTTAACCATTAAGAAATCATTTAAGGTATCAAAAATCCAATTTAAAATAATGAATTGCCAGTAACACTTAGCTCTATTCCCCAAATATCCAAGACAATCTAATACCAACACTATAAAGACCGAAACAGAAAAAAATCAACCAAAAAGAATTGAAATAGATACATGAAATAACCACATTTTTTATACATAAAATAAGAAAAAAACTATATACATTCTAGATCTACTTTACTAAACGAGCGATATCGCAAAGAGTGTTTCTGAGGTAAAATTGTTCTTGGTGAGAGTAATTTAGTAGATCGTTTCCCAATACAAAATGCAGACTCTGATATTTTTTGGGGGAAAATCCGAAAGAAAAGAAAGTGGGAATTTATGGTAGGATCGAGAAAATAGCAACCCATTGGCAGTTTCCAAGTTTTTAAAGAAATAAACAACCTCAAAATTGAAGAAATTACACAAAAAAGATTTAATCGTACAGTTTATCATATAAAACTAGTTAACTAAGACGTACAGTATTTCGCAGTATAGTTTAGTTTGTTATTCAACTATCCAGCTATAAAAAGTCTGCAAATAATTTCCGCTTAATTTTGTCATAGTTTTTCGAACTAAGTAATAACAGAAGTACATATAAACCGACTAATTGTGGTACTCAATAATTAATACAATCTTAAAAACATAAAAACTTTGAAACTATTTTTTTTGTTTAATGTATTTCAGATGAAAACCTCAATTAAGCATATTTAATTGTTACAGAAAAGCTGCAATTCAAAACAACATAAAGCAGTATTTTATTGTATATTTTGTACGTATTTCTTAGAGGTTGCAACACCCAAAAATACGTATTATGCATTTGCTTTCAATAATTTAAATGTAGCCTCATATTTAAAAGTAAAATTATAAATCATATTCTAAATCAAATATATCCGCTTACAAGTTATCCTGCAAATAAACAAATGCATGTTGAACGAGATTAAATAGCATTTTAAAATAATCCCCCTAGTTTGTTTTCAATATCACATTTGATAAGGTACATAACGATTTCTCAAGATTTTACGCTTCATTTGAAATACATCAGAGATTACATAATTTCCTGAATAACTTGCTAATTATGCCAGATATAGCGGCAAATAGCTTTAGAGTCTGATACTCGTTTCAATTAAAATCGAATTAATCATAATATATTCCAATCAGTGACATGTACAATTAATTTCACTGTTGATTGAAAGTAAATTAAGAGTAGAACTTTTAAATCTGGATTTATGATTGAGATGTATTATGAGAATTAAACTAGGCTTTTTGTGTTAACTAGCTTCTACTCGGTGTTGGTAAGTGGATGTAGTTGGATATAGTACTTATTTTATCTATGGATATACTGTACAGCCTAATATTTAGAATATCTTTATTATTTTTCTTTATTAATCTTTAATTTAATATCTTTATTAAAAAAATAAGAAAAGTTGGTCTTGACCACAATTCTCTTCCAAAACTGGTTAAGTATCCGTCGGATCCTTAAAATTATGATTTGCTACAAAAGTGTGACTTTTGAGTCCTATATTTCATACTTTTAGTTAGTTTGTTTGACGACCGAATGGACATATGTCCATTGTCTCGCGTCGAATTTCAATTGAATTAACATTGAAATTTAAATTTGGGTCAATGATATAGCTGTTGCTACTTCAATATAGCTTGGGAGATATTATTTAATGAAAATTAATATTTGAAACAAGTTTGAAATGACGTCTTGAAATGTAGCACAGTGTGAATAATTAAATGTTCAGAAATGTCTAAGAAAGCAGCAATGCATTACAATTTCCACATAAAAATCTGATTATTATTTATTTTTTATTTTTTAATGTGGCATGCTTTGTTATTAATAAATATTTCAAAAATGTAAGGATTTTACAGATTTTTATGCAGATAATTAGTCAAGAATAATACGTTCGCTTCATTTGGAGCAATAAATGTAGCTGGAATGGATTCTTCGAGCTGCAAATGAAAGTTAAGCAGACAAAGAATAATATTCATTATATTTTCGAAATAAACTAAAACTAAAACTAGTTTAATTTTGGTTTTAAAATTCAAATTACAATTAGGTGCTGTGCTTGGCGTTTTTTTCTTCTTATGAGTTTATAAATCTTAGGTAGAAGCAGCTCTAGGGCACACTTATTGTTACAAACCTTGTTTTCCAATAAGAATTTTAGTAATTATCTAAGTAACAGGTAAATAGGCTATTATTTTAGTTTTTGTTTAAACTTCTTGTTACAAAATATGTCATGTTTCATACCTTTTTCTTTTCAATCATGTCTTTAAGCTGCAATTGATGGAAAAACTTTTCAGAAAAATCACTTTAGCTATCTAAAGGAAAAAAAAAGTTTTATCTATTTCCATATAAAACCTTAACTCTCCAGTAAGTTGAGATGCAATTTCCCCTGTTGCCAAACGTAGAACATTAACTTAGCCTCGACACCAGATACCACCCTGCGGAAATCTCTTTCGGGCACATTGGGCTTTATTAGGGCGCCCTAAGGAATTGCGACCGAATTAGGGTTAAGGCTCTTGCTTTCTGATTAGTCGGTTTCGTGGTCTTGATTGCTACACTCAGTTCCTATTCTCAGATTGCAGTTGAGTTTAGTCCTAAATTGTTCTATTTCTTGTTCAATACTAAAGATATAAACGATATATCTCGAACATGATAAAAAATTGCATTTGTGTAGAATATCTATGACTGAAAAATGATTTTATTTTATCAGATTTCTGAATCGTTTTATATGTTTTGGAGTTTAGAGATTCGCAAAATGCTTTGGGGTATGGTTTCAGTTTTTCTTAGCGAAAGTTATAAGAATGCCAGTTATGATTTGTTTTATTTGAGGTGCCCTAGGAAAAGTTATAGTTTTTTTAGTATATTTATTTTTATTGTAAAATATCAATGTTTAAAAGAATGACCAGTTATTATGTGGATCTTACTGTGGAGAATATACATTCAAATATTTATTAATATTTTTGTATAAAAATTTCTAGGAAAATAAGTATATTCAAAGCTCAAAAAGTTAACACTTCAACTTAAAAGTCAAAACATTCAAAATCTTGTGTAAAAGTTAACGTTCGTTGTGAAAGGTTCTTACAAAAAATAAAAATTATGATGTGGTTTTGTTGTGATTTAGAAATTCAAACAATTCTTTATATATTTATACAAAAAATAGTGTTATTGTAACAAAATCAGCATATTAAAATATCTATTAATTTGGTCAAAAAATGTGGTTTGATAAATTTAATATACCATTTGTAAAAATCAACAAGTTATGATAGAAAAACGAGAAGATTACATTTGTGCAGTAGAAAAGTGATGCAAACATAGAACTATTGATCAATGGTGCGACAAAAAAGAAACAAAATATATTGTGGCCAATGGAAAGGGTGGATATGATACATTATTAATTCACTAATTATTTTTTCTTCTAAAGTATTCGTATAAAATAAGGGTGCACTTCTACATTCATTCATCGCTCTTTTTCTATAACGACAATAAAAATATTAAAAAATATCGATGAACAAAACATTTTTATTGTTGCGAAATAATTTTGAAAAACACTTATACTCTTCAGTGAACTCAAAATGCGCTAAAATTAATATTTATTTTTGTTTCGAAGGCAAATTTACATGTTTTCCTTCGTTATCTTGTTCAAAGTCTTAGAAACCACTAGAATGTAGAGTTCTAATCCTCATCTACTTAATTTTTTAATTTTTTTTTAAACTTTGCTGACTTCATTTTTTTCTGTAATTAATTTTAGAAAGAATGTATCAATTTGAACTCTAAAACAAAACTTAAAGTAATCACTAAAACTTATTACTACTATCTAAAAACATTTCAATATTTAAAAATAGCATTTCAAGTAATTAGATAAAACAGCGATTCCCTTTAACTTTATTTTACTATTATTTTTTAACAATATTTTAGCAGTCTTATAATTAAATCCCCATTTTTCACGTCAAAATGTCTTTATTAATCCTCATTTTGTTTATTTATTGTAAAAGAGCGTGGCACTTTAGAAGAGTCTGGATAAAATCTTCGATAAACAAAATAAAGATTCTGTAGAAAAAGAAAAAAATTATTTTGTGATAAGTTCAAAAATATTCTCCACTGATTAAATCAAGAGAAATTTCCGATTTAATTAACGCAATTGTTTCAGATCCTAGCTTATCAGATCAGCATACTAATTGCTTATTTTAGCTTTATTAAAAGTTTCAGTAAGCGAAATAACTGATAACAAGGAGTTTGAATTGTTTAGAACTTCTATGAAAAGTAACAAGTAATTTATTATCATAAAAACAAATGATAATAACATAGTTCTTCATCCTATAAGAAATTGTGTTTGCTTCTTAAAAAAATGTGTTTGCTTCTTAAGTGCGCATGCGCCACCTCGAATTTAATTTTGCTTTGATTTTGAGTGCATTTTAATAAGTTGGCAGACCATAGCAGAGCTTCAAAACAAAACGACCGGGCCGTAACAGGGGCTTGACACCATTATCTCTTATTATTTGCTTTTTTCTTGCACATGCGCCCACACGAATTGAATTTAGTTTAGATATTGAGTGTATGGGGAACATTCAGGTGATGTCACGCGGTTTGTTAGCCTATACCTCTCAAACCACGTGCTAATGTTTTCCTACTGCTCTAACCTGTCTAACCGCTTTTTTTTTACCACAGCGATTTGGAATTGAAGCTCAGGTTTATATGGCCGTGAATGTCCCCCATTTTCACAAGTAAGCATGCATCTAAAAGGAAGCAATGCGAAGCTAACGGGTTCCCTGTAAGGCGGTACCATGCTGCTAGTTCTTAATTTGTGGCAAATCATTTCACCACACAGCCGATGCAGATAATATTAACATTAACAGTTTTTAAGGTAAAACAAAAGCTTGAAATATGTAACAATGCAATAAAACTTGAACTTGTTGGCTGTCACCTATATTTGGCAAAGAAGTTCAACTCTTTCATATACGTCTAAGCTGTGGTATTACAACAAAATTGATTAATCAATGCTCCAAATAGTGGAATCAAGAAAAATCCAGCATTAAAGAACAAACTTCAAACAAATTTCAAATCTTTTAACAATTTGAAAAGTTTACAATTACATGATTTTGGGACTAAAATCTATTTAATTTTAAATGTTACTTAAATTAAAGATTCTGTATTGAGTCATTGTTTTATTCAGTTTTGTTTGTAGCTCTAAATATTTTATCTGAAAGTTACACAAACGTGTCAGAAATAATCCATTAATAAATTTAATATACAGCATATATACTTCTTTCCAAATTTACCCTTGCTTAAAATAGCACTGACTATTAAAGATATCTTCTACTTTAATTTAATAAACGAGTAAAGCCGGATGAATAGCTCTTTAACTGCATATTCACGAATTTGGTTAATCACTTTGACTAAAATAATGGGAGAAGAGAATGGTGAATTTACACTCTATTTAGCTTGTGGAAGGGGAATTTTCTAAATCTGGGAGGAAATCCGAGTTTCGTTTAGGATTTTATATTACAACATTAGGCTTGGTAAGTATACGAGGGAATTAAAGTAGTATTTAGGGTTTAAAATCGTAAAATTTGATATCAAGTAATCTAATAAGCAGACCAACGTGTGTTTCTGTCCATTTAAATAGCATAATTGGGACTAAATTAAATTTACTATTATTCAAGTTTTACTTACTTTTCATGTAATTAAATATTATTGCTGCATCATGTACAGGGTGTTTAACATTCTTTAGAAAAGCAATTTTATCACTGCGTTTTTTATTTTCAGTACAATTATCGATTTTAGGTTCAGGAATAGGAAATTAAAATGTAAGTTTATACTTTGGCTTTAAAAAATTGATTTTGATGTTTGAAATTCGTTTACGCATACCGTTACTTCAATCATAGGATTGGCATCGAATATCACATTATAAGAACTTGGAAGCGAAGAGGTTGACAAATAATCTGGCTCTCAGAAGCGACACCGTTCACAAACGTATTTCCACAGATTTAACGAGCAAGTTTGTCACTGTGTAAGTGAAGACTTTGTTATTTTAAAAGTGATTTTTCTGAAATAATATGTCAATATTTACCTAAATGAAAGAGCTTTTACCAGACCTTCATATGGAAGAATAATTTTCATACTGCCTTTTAAGAAAAAAAACCGAATACAAATTTTTAATAGATTTAAGATTGCTTAAATATATTTTTTCAATCTTTCACAACGCAATAGATAAGTTTCAGTAACAATCTGGTAAGAATACATAATTTGGAAAGTATAGGCTTGAAGCTAGACTTATTTTTCTTTTCATAAAATCAATAAGTTTTCCAAGATTTAAAACAAAAATATAACTAATCAATATTTTTAGAATAAAATGTTATGAATTCATATGAAATTTATAGTCATACACTATTGTAAATAAATTTCGAAATTTCACTTAATAAATTCTAAATCGAAATAAGGTTTCTTCGAGTTTTGAAAAAAAGATAAATAATTATTTAAAAAGGAGAAAAGCATTAACTTCTTTATTGTTATAACTTTTTTTTATTTATCCGTACGTTTTTCGTACAATTTCTTTTCTTAAATTAATGTCAATGTACGTGAATAATGCATTTATATTCCTTAACTATTATTTGATTCTTAAAATTAAATTTGTGAATGTATAGATACTATTTTTATTTTGTACGTTATCTTGATCACACATTTTTGCTGTGTTTCCTTTTTATCTTTATTCTGGCACGTTTTTGGATTGAAAATTAAGTAAAATTTCTGTTTATAGTTCCTAATTTTTTTCCTATCCAAAGTTAACCATATAATTTTTGTATTGTGTCCTAAAAAAAGAGAGAATTGGTGATAAAAATCCTTTAAAGAGTTGGGTTATTCATTTTTAAGAAAAATTACACTTTCATAAATTTAATAAAGCCGTGCATATTAAAATAAAAGAAGCTGTGTTAAATATTTACTCCCCATTATTCTTATTTATGTATGCCATTTATTTTGTTTCGCAAAATTTTAATAAAAATTATAAAAAGAGAGAAAGGCAAAAGATTAAGGCAAAGTAAACTTCATGTGTAAAACAAGAGTAAAAAACTTTGGAAATTCAAAATTATTCACGTCCCTAATCTCCTACAATAAAATTTACCCACTCAGGAAATTCTTAGAATATAAAATATAAGGCTTTGTCGCAAAGTAAAAATTTAATACGGGATTTGAGTTTTTTTCCCATCGTAAAAACTTAATACTGCGTTATTTTACTCTTTTTTTTTCATACATATTTTTTTTTGTTATAAGGAGTGTTTTAAATACAAATTTTGCCTAATAAATTTGTATTTTAATTAATTGTACAATGCTTTTTATAGAAGTTTATTTTTCAAAAATTCCATTTTCTTTAATAAAATGATATTGTAATTCTTGATTTTTTTAAAAGAACTAACATTTTATAGATATGACATTATTAAATTTTTTTAAAAATAGAAATACAGGGATACTTTTTTTTGCGCCAGAAACAATATTTGAATTTTTTAATGAAGTAATATATTTTTATTATAAAAATTGCAATGACATCATGTCTTCCCCAAAGTAACAAGAAGTTCCAAAAGAACTAAAATAGCCTACTTTCCTGTTACTTAAATACATACTAAAATTCTTATCTTGAAAAAATTAGGTCCGTAACAGCAAGTGACATCAACAACCGTTTCTACATTAAATTTATATTCATTAGAATAAATTTCACTAAACACAGCATCTAGCTATAATTTCAACTTTAAGCCAAATCAATTATTTTCATTAATTTTCTATCACCAATAGAATAAATATTACTAATCGTCCGCATGACTTATTTGCAGTTAAAAATAAATATTCAATTATTCGTGGAACAAAAACCATAAAACTACACCAAAATACACTTAAAATAGGAAATGTAAATTAACAAGTAGGTTTGTAACATAATCTGTCACTTGACCCACTTCCAAACAACAGTTGTGCAAACAGGTAAAAAGGCGCCAAGCACAGCATTAATTCTATATTAAACATTTACCCGCTAAATTCGGAAAGTTTCACTTATTTATTTCAAAAATTAAATAATTATTACTTAAATCGTTTGAAAAAATTTATAGTTCAAAGAATAAATAAGTAATATTTCTCGCTTATAAATAGAATCAAAACAATTCATAACTACAAAAATTCTCGTTGTGAAATATGTTTGACGTCATTTCACACTGATCGATGTCGCAAAAATAAATTTATTTTATTTTATTGTCTAAAAGAATTAAAGTTTCTCGAGTGATTGTGCTATGGCAATGGTCATTTAATTCTAATAAAAATGGCTTCCCATGCTTTTTAAATGAGCATTAAATTTTGAAGTTTTTTAATTTATTGCAGTGCTTAGAATTCGAATTCTTTTCTGAAATTTTCAATATATTCTCATTTCGGTACGCTGAATTTTTTGACGTATGTCACTTGTCCGTAGCATTTGTAGTTAAATTCAGCGATTTAAATGACTCGAAATTGAATTTCAATGCTAATTCAATGGGAAGTTCGTCGTCAAATAGTAGATTTATGTCCGTCCGATCTTACAGACAGACGGACAAAAGTATGAAAGTTGGGTGTCAGAGGTTATACCTTTCTAATAAAAAAAGAATTTTTAAGATCGGATTGGTAGAACTGATTTTGGAAGGGGGGTACGGACGGACGGACGGACAGACGGACGGACAGACGGACGGACGGACGGACGGACGGACGGACGGACGGACGGACGGACGGACGGACATCAACCGCATGTCAATACCTACTTTTTCATTTTTTTTAATTCTTCGAATTAAAAAAAAAGAAAAGTAGGCTAAAAATACACAATCAGAACAAAAAAGTTTTAAACTAGCACCGGTTTTCGCCAATTTTAAAATAAATTACTTTACTTGTTAGTTAATTTGTTTTACAGACTCAAATTTACTATAGACGTTTATTATACTCAAATGTATAATCAAAACATTTTGTAAGCAATTATGATGATTAATTTTAAATATGAAATTTTCTTATGCGTGTTACATAAAAAAATAACGTAAACGTAGAAATGAAATCTTTCTTAATGATTCGTTTTAATCTTAAGAAAAACATTTTAATAAAATGACTTAATAAAAGAACTGTAGAAAAAATAAACCACATTTTTGTGTTTATCAATTAGTAAATGCCTTACAGCAATTAATGCTGTCAACAGCAAATACTCTGTATTAAAATTATCTTCTTTCAAACAAACCCACTTTTCCACTTAATACATTAAATCTACCAGAAAAATATTTTAACGAACTTTTGTTTTCCTTACTGTTCATTAAACGAGACAAAGCAAAACAAACAACAAAAAACAGAACAGAAAGCTTACTTTTATCTTAATGGAGGCATTTGCAGCAAGAACTGCGGACAAGAATCCAAATGGTTATCCAGATCGTCTGAAAACTGTTTCTTGTAATGTTTTGTTTCTCTTCTGAGAAGTTCTATCTTTTAGTTTCTTATTCTGTATAACAATCTTAGTTCTGTTTACGTATGTTGTCTATACTTACAAACTACAGAGGATAATCATGTTCGCGTAAAACCAGCAATTTGGGTTTTATGATTAGATTTATTTTTGCAAGATCCTGCAAAACCTAATTTTGGGTTCTGTGGAAGATACAATGTATTGGTAAATTTTTATGTGAATCAGGCTATTTATGATCAAACAGTCCCCAATAAATTGAGAAACCACAAATCAATTTTAGAATATTAAGAATGATTCTCGATGTTATTAAATTTATTAGGTTCTTATTTCATTAACATTTAATCGAAAGCTTTATCTAAGTGAATCCATTTAAATTTTTACAGGGAAATTAAATAAATTTACAACACATTTTGTGGTTGCTTTTTACACCACACTATCAAAGAGTTCTGTAGTAGGGTAGAGACTGAACCTGAAAACAGCACCATGAACCAACACGCAGAAAATGGAGGGTGGCATGTGGGGCCCAATGGCCTAGCGGTTCGGATATATCGGAGGCCATACCGCTAGCAGTCCTCGAGCTTTAACGGGTGCGGGTGTTTCCCGCCTTTGCCCTGGGTGTACTTTCTTTCACAGTATAGAAATTATAAATTAACTAGCTCTTTTAAAACTCTATTCGGGTTCCGTAGTGAGCCATTGCTATCAGTGGCTGCTTATTACGAGTCATTGATCTACTCTACTATAGATCTCTTTGTACACTATTGAATCAATTTTTTGCTGCAAATTGTGGTTTTCTTGACGTGTCGAGTAAAATGAGCAAGTTACTACAAGAGTTTTTAAATAGAGAAGATCGCTGCATTCAACTACTGCCATTTTAACAAACGTTTTTGCTGGTACCTACCACACAATTAAATTTAAAATGTATATAAATCTACAACACATGGGAATAGCATCACTTCCCCTCACCATTGATGGTAAATTAGAGGTTTTATGTTCTTTTACAGTGTACCATTTAGACATAAACACACTATCTTCAAACTCTACAATATCCCCTCTATCCTTCTGACTTCACATCTGACGCCAGTCGTTACTTTAAAATATGAACTTAACCCATAGCAATGGATCAACTTTTAATCACCCGGTTAAGATTGGCCGCTGCTAAACCCACCAAGATGTGATTTAGGAGACGAGATACAAAACTTCATCGACCTTAGTCCATGAATTTGCGGATCCTAAACTCATGAATCAAATGGATTAGAGGCAGTGTTTATGGGCCCAGACGATGGATGGCGACATCAGCAGCCTTATCAGTGCTGAGAGATATAATGAGTTGTTACCTTTTTCGGTTGGCTGAAGTTGCCTGCTGTGTTATTAGGGAAAATTAATTCGATAGTTTATTATATTGTGTTTTTTACACTGATTACATGGATGAATGTATGTTTGTTACTGATAAAATGGGGTTGTAGGGAAAGGTCTCGATGGTTTTTTTGAAACTTAATTTTAAAGATTTTTTTCTTCTTTTTCAGCTTGTCATGATATCTGATTTTAAGCCATATAATATTTTTTGAAGCACCTAACTGTTTTCTGAAGTTAATAAATAAGAAATACTAATTTATAATAACAAGAAAATGCATTTAATTTTTTTTTTACAACTAGACTTTAAAAATTAATGCTCTTGTCGTTATAAAGGATGACACTTTTAAAAGAGGCACCAAAACGAAAGTGAAGCAAAGTGAGTGCGTCAAATCATTGAATGGAGGACTTTGATCTGTGTAGCGTGACTGTAGTCGAAGTATTCCGTAATTTGTTTTAAGACTTTTGTAAAAATGTCATGATGTATAAAAACGTTACTTAAACAAGATGCGGGTAAAGATAAGTAATGCGCCTTAAGACCAGTAGACTTCAATTCGCACTGTTCATTAAACAAACTAGATTTGAATTAACACCGCATTACTATTATAAACTTTGATATTGATTATATGATAAAATATTTGAAGCTATAGTTCAACTTTTAATAAACAAGAAAGATTTTTTATTATTTTTCCTTTTTATATTTTCCGATGAAATGCAATGGAAAAATTAAGCACGAAAATTTGAACGATTCGCCTATTTATCAGGATTTTTCATGTCTTGAGTAGCAATAGTTCCACAGCAATGAAAATAAGGATTCAATTGGGTAAGAAATGTAGTAGTTGGATATTACCTGGCACATCATCATCGTCCCGTGGCCGAGTGGTTAAGGCATCAGACTCAGGATTCAACCTTCTCAGGTTCGAATCCCACCTACTGCCAGTCATCCTATAAATCAGATATCTGTACTGGAAAGAGTAGAAAAATCCAAATCGTGACGGATGGGCCCAAGTACACTGGGACATGCGTGCTTGTTAAATCCGTGGAGTCCAAAATCCCGACGGCGTCAGCGTACGATGTCGCTCGAAGTGCCGTTGGGTAACCGCTTAGGTGTCGCCCTCGTCACTTGACCAGGGTTTTAAATTACGAGGCGTTATTGGCTGTGTTGAAGCTCCTAAAGGAGGCTAGATATAGATAGCCGGAAACGATTACATTACCATTATATCATCATCATCAAAATGAATAATGCAATCCGGGAAAAAGCAGGACTAATTTCACATCACGCGAAACAAGCCAAATCGACTTTTTCACACACAATTCAGCAAAGTACAATGCAAAGTTATTAGTAGACCTCATAAGTACATGTTTATATGCATAAAAACTCAAATACACTTTCAAGATTACTTTTCGACCCAAGGCCTATCAATCTGCATTTTCACCATACTTCTACTTAAATAAATATAGAGTAGAGGATTAGTTTTAGCATAAAACAACCCTTTTATTAAACCTCAATTTTCGAACTGTTTAAGAATTCGATTTTCCTATCATTAATTCGTTATTTTTACGGCCACACTCCGTATGTTTTTGTTTTTCGGTATACAAATATATCGATTAACTTATATGCGAGTGGCCATTAAATTGAAGCGCAGCTTGTTGTCTGGAAAGACAAAAAATGTCTAGATACTTATTATTCTTGTCTGTATTTAATGAAGTTACTGCATTGAGGCTGGATTGCAGGCAATCAATTTTAATTCGCGCCTAGTGAGGTTTCTATTGTTTTTCTCTTTTGTATTGGAAGTGAATTTTCTTGGATAATTTAGGAGTCTACAGTAATTGAGGTGAGCCGTCGTAAAAATGTTAAATTGATTATATTGGTAAAGTGTTTCGCTCAATTATAATCAGCGTTATATTTAAGAAGTTATATTCAATGGGTAATTTATCTCAAGAAATATTTTGAAATTTTATATTTTTTATGCAACTAGAATATACTGACATTATCAAATATGCTAGTTGAGTTGAGCCGTACATATTTAAATATGAGCCATGCCTATTTTCGATATAAAAATATAGCAAAAAACGGAAACTTATTTTGTTAAACACGATAATACTGTTTTATACTCTAAAATATAATATTTTTAGAACTGACACATGGTTTTGGGTCAAGCACAGTTCAAAACCACGACATTTAAATTGCAAGTGAAGTATCATACGACATTGGACTCAAAAGCTTTAATCTTATTGAATACAAGATGACAAATAATGGTTGACGTTAACACTTGACAGGCAGGCGCCATTGCGAGTATGTTTAAAAAAATTATTGTCAAATATAAAAAAGGCTTAAAGAAAACGAACGAAACCCGTTAGTTTAGCGTATCGGTTTTAAGCCGTCGAAACTCCGAGAAACTTTGTTTGAAAACAGTAATTTAGACTTGATTTATTATTTTCATTTTACCAAAATGAACATACTTAAGATTATATAAATTAGTCCAGTCATTTTGTCAGAAACATAGTCTGCCAGATGCAAAAGGTGGGGTCAAAGGTTTTATGCTTTTAAGTGGTTTATATTGATGCTAATAAAAAGAAACTATGGCTGCCCACCAAAATTTCCAAAGGCACAATTTTGGAGAGCCAAAAAACCGCGAATTTTTTGGACTTTTTTTAGTTTTTTTAATATAACTCTGTAACTAGAAATCCAATGGCTTAGCCATCAATTACTATTTTAAAGAACATAAAATTCTCTACAAACTGCACTATCTAACGTTCCCCCTAACCCAACAAGGACGTAAGCTACAGCTCTTAAAAAGGGGTGTATTTTTCCACCATCTTGCAAAATCGCGAAAAATCGCACCCCTTTACTTTCGGATTGATTAAATGCATATTTTTCGGTTTGAATATTATTACTTTTAAATAATATATCGAAAGAAGAATGCTTTTAAAATATTTATGATTAATTTTTTTAAAACTTATTTTTTCGTCGTAAAAAAAAACTCAATGTAAATCGAAGTTAAGAAATCCTTGTTGGGGCGCTTGCTTTTAAAATCGAGCGACTATTTTGTCACGTGAAACGCTTTGGACGCACTAGATACTTAGTCAACTGATATCTGAAGAGTACACGGGAAACACCGTTTGATTTCGTAGAAGGCTTTCCGCATTTATGCCGAGAATAGTGTTGACCAAATTATGTCGGGTCATGCATACTCTAGAGCTGTACGAGCCCATCTATTGACTCATAGTGTTTTAGCTGGCTTAGTGTGGGATCAGACTGAACTAATAGATGACGAACGTGCCGCTATGCTATGGAGTATAAAATTGGTTGCTACGATCAGTCAACAGTTGCTGTGACCCAAGACACCCGTGGCTATGTCAAAGAAGTAGTGAAAAAATATAGAGAAGCCAGGATTTTCCTTGAAAATAAGGGACCCACTGCAAAATTATGGGTTCAATACTACCAGATGGTCACTCTCATCAAGCAATTTATTTAAGCTGAGAAAACAGGCGATTGGAAACTCCACCTTGAAACTGTACAAAAGATACTGCCGTACTTCCACGCTGCAGGACATTTTTTAGATGCTAAATGTGCTCACCTTTACCTACAAGATATGTTGATTCTTGAAGACACAATGGATCAATCTGAATATCAAAAGTTTACTACAAAATTTAACTTTACGATACGTCGTTCAGATAAGAGTTGGTCTGGGATATGGTCTGATATGACTATAGAGCAGACTTTGATGAAGACTACGAAGAGCTCTGGAAGTCTAACACGTGGTCGAGGTATCTCAGATAGCGTCTTTAGCAAGATGTACCCTGGGAATGGTTCACATGCAAAACATATGCGACGAGATAGAGGCATACGCCAATGTGGATTTTGAAACTTCTGAGCAACACGTGGATGCTAGAAGTTCCCGAATTGATAGAGATAAGCATGACTCAACCAAAATTTTAAATTGGTTGTTGATACATCATCCGTTTCCTCAAAGCGAATGCTTAATGTCTATTAGCAGTGGTCTTGTAGGAGGTGCTGATATCAACTGCCACCCAGCTCAAGAAGTGGGGATCAAAGGAGTTAAAAGAATAGTTGGAGACAACTTTCAGAGTGTTAAGTTTAAAAGAAAAGATAAGGTGGTAAATTTGGCTTCTGTCACCAGCACATTCAACTTCGGAAACATTAAAGTGAAAGCTGTTGATCCATTGACCCTCTTTCAAAGGATTTGCTTGATGAAGCAGAGCGACGAAGATTTGAAAGATTTGTTAACTTATGAGCTTGCACCCTATCCTATGTCATTGTTCACAGAGGAAGGCATGATAAAAGGGACTAAATCCCTGTTCTACAAGGAATTTATCCCACTAAACAACGTGGAACTTATTGGAAAGGTTTTTTTTTTGTGGATGGAGGGTACCTTTTACATAAAGTAACTTGGCCAAGAAATGTTTCTTTCAAATGCATTGCTCAGAGTTATATTTCTTACCTCAAAGAAATTTTGGATCTCAATTGGCTGTTGTATTTGATGGGTATCCATCTGAAGGCCAACAAAGTGGCACAAAAAGTGCCGAAAGATATCGCCGGTCCATAATGCATTCTCCAGTTGAAGTCGTTGTTGAAGCGGAAATTATATGCCGATTTACATTGCGTTTTTTTTACGAAGAAAAAAATAAGTTTAAAAAAAGTAATCATAAATATTTTAAAAGCATTCTTCTTTCAATACATTATTTAAAAGTAAAAATATTCAAACCAAAAAAATATCCATTAAATCAATCCGAAAGTGAAGGGGTGCGATTTTTCGAGATTTTGCTAGATGTTGGAAAAATACACTCCTTTTTAAGAGATGTAGCTTACGTCCTTGTTGGGTTAGGGGGAACTTTAGATGGTGCAGTTTGTAGAAAATTTTATGCTCTTAAAAATAGTAATTGATGGCTAAGCCATTGGATTTCTAGTTACAGAGTTATATTAAAAAAACTAAAAGAAGTCCAAAAAATTCGCGGTTTTTTGGCTCTCCAAAATTGTGCCTTTGGAAATTTTGGTGGGCAACCATAGTTTCTTTTTATTAGCATCAATATAAACCACTTAAAAGCATAAAACCTTTGACCCCACCTTTTGCACTTGAAAACTACCAAATGACTGGACTAAATACACATAATATAATAAATATGCAAGACTTGTTTTCCTTAAAATGAATAATATTTTGCATTTTCAACCTTAGGAATACATGACATCCAGCATATACCAAACTAACGAAATAAGATAAACTCTAAGCATTTTAATGGGTCACCACATTTGTAAACCCTTTAGTCAGTTTTCCTTGTCCAGCAGCAGAGCTTCAAATGAAGTTTAATACTTAGACACCTTTTAGATAGGGTCTTAATTATAGACTGAAGTAACACTGGTTAATATACACATCATATTTAATTTATAACCGTTGAATAAATGCGTATTCAAATTACGAAATTGCTATGCGTCCTACAAATGAAGTAACCATTGCTGGCATTAAAATTTGAAGAAGACGGGGAAAGCCGAATATGCAATTAATGTTAAGCTTTTAACGGTGGAGTGTATGGCTGGCCCTAAATACGAATTCTCTATGTTATATTCTGGGGGGAACTAAGCATTATTAAACTTAGAATGTTTGCCCTTCACAAACACATTATGAATCTAAAATTTTAATTACTGGATTCAGAAGTTATTTAAACCTATAAAACAGACAAGGGCTTTTGAAATCTTAATAAGTACTTGGTTCAAAAGTACTGCTTTATTAATATTAAATTCAATTAACATAAGTACTTGTTTATGTCAATATTTTGCTCAAAATAAGAAAATTGGCATCACAGAACTATTATTTAGTATAATGTATTGATTATATTATAATATTTTATAGTCAAAAACTTTGCCATAAACAGTCACTTAACAAGTTGTATAAAATTTAAAGGTGTTACGTAAATCCCGTGATCCCATGTAATATTTTGGATCCTTACTATACGTTTAGAAAATATTGTCCACTTCGTTTTCGAGAATAAATCGGAGTGTTCTTTTCTAATTTGAAAAATAATAAAATATTATAATATTGATTTATTAACAATTCATTAGTTTAATATTTATAAAAATAATATTGCCACCAAATATTAAACTAAAATAATAAAACCACAATTAAATTTTTTTACAAATCGATTTTAAGTATATAATGCAAATATTTTTTTAAATAAATAATCATCATTAAAAAAATTCTACAGTTCTGAGGAATATATTTGTTACATTGGTTTAAAATTTATTCGATAAAAATAGCATAATATTTAATGTTGAACTGAAATAATAAAACCCTAATTATACTTATCTTCGATTAGACTTATTTACAATTATATTTTAAGGTTACAGTACCAATACAATATTTTTTTTAACTAAATAAGCAATATTAAGAAAAATTCCAGTTTCAAAGAATTTATTTGCTATATATTACACTAAAATTTATTCTATAAAAATAAATCTAATATGTCTAGACTAAGAAAAATATATATTTTCTTATTCAAATAAAAGTTTCTGTCTGATTTTGAAAATAATATATTACTTTAATTGTCTCTTATACATTTATTGAATTTTGCTGGCTGATTTAATCCGAATAATAATATCATAAAATATGAATTAAAATTGTATCTTTTTTACAGAGTTTTCAATGTTTGAAGTATGTCTGAGACAAAATGTCACTATTAGTTTCTGTCGCCAATACACCTCGTGTAGCTCAGGGGCGATTTTGTTAATTGAATTTGCCATTATCCAAAGTCTTCAATGTACATAACCTTTTTTTTAAATTTTTCTTTAGAATATTTGAGTTTCGCAACTACACTTTTCATTCATTTATTTTAAAATTATTTTATTTTTAGTACATCTGTTTGCATTAGTTTTACTCTAACTACTACTCACAGTACCAATGCAAATCCCAACATTAATTAAGTACATCGTATCAATGAATGAACCGACGCCTTAATTCCTTACTGCACATAAAAACCCCATTCCCCAGCCTATTAAAACCTTAATTGTTTCCATTTCCCTGCGTCGCTTTCTATTGAACGCGTAATTCAAACTAGTTTGTTTGTCCACTTCCATTCTCATTCGGCGAATCTCCCTTAATACTCTTTGGAGACGGGATACATTGTTACAACCCGCAGCGAGTAAAGAAAAAAAACTAATAGATTACTATGTACATTAGAATCAAAGTGGCGTACGTAGATTAGCTCTATTTTACAAAAAAGTGAAAAACATATTACATTACTATTTGCACATGAAAAGATATCGCCTGTACATGGATACGACTCAACACATATTGGTCCTTCACATTTAAAACACATCGTTTCCATAAATTTGTTCAGCAAACCCGAATATATTATAAGATATAATCGAAGTATGCTTCGTTACGAAGAAAAAGACACCGAATTGTTACGATAGTGTTTTTTCAAATAATGAATTTAATTTGTTAAATTTGAACTTATAACACATTTGAATGCAGATAGATAATACAGTTTGGGAAACATAAGGAAACAGCTGAGAACTGATTGGTGATTGAATTGGCGACACATTGAAATTATGGACACATTTGTGTTCACTGTATTTTATATCAAGTTTTGTGGCAGCATTTAATTATGGTTTTTACAGAAACTGAATGTTTGATGAACTAAGTTCCCAAGCCAATTATACATAGAGATAGTCCTTTGTTGGCAATAAGGCTGAGGGTCAAATCCAGCTATCTCATGAAAAATGTGGCATGCTGAGAAATTCATTTAATGATGGTGTTCCCAAGTACTCTGAACAGTTAAAAGTGCTTTTCAAAAGTGTTTCATAAGTGCGCTAAAAAGCTTTATTGAAAAGTTGTTTTGGGATAATTCTGAAAACTGTTACCAAAACATGAGCTTTATTATAGATTAACAAAAGAAAAAAGACAAAATTTCAAAAAATTCGTCAATGAAGTGATTAAATGTACACAGTGTAATTGCCTATATAAATGTATTTGTTAATTTCACAAAAAATGTTAATTGCATTAGTTATTTGCTTTTTTTCAATAAAATCAAAAACAATTTCTTAAAAAACTAAAGACAAAACATTTATTTTTATTTAAAGGATATATACCCCTGTGACTGTAAATTTCCTTTAAATATAAAAATGCTTAAGAGCTCACATCTATGCAGAATTAAACTCATTCAAAGAAAAGAATCTAGCCGTGTAATAGAAGCATTTGAATACAGAATCCGAGATGTTCGTCCCTAGCGTGTACTTTTATTTCTACAGATTGCGTTGGATTGCTGTTTTAATAGAAAGTATTAACCTTTTTCTGTATTTTTTCCTCCTATTGTTTCATTCATACTAGGTTTTTCAGGTCTTTTTTATGCTTTCAGCAATTTGCTTTCTTAAATTAATTAGATGGGTAAAAAACGAATAATAGATACATTCCGTGTACTTTCACTACGATTAATTTGTTAAAATAAGAAATGTAGAGAGTTTTTTTATTCGAATAGAAGAGTTCAAACGCTAACCTTATTGAAAATCTCGATTTGTGGAAGATAAATATTCTTCAAAAAATTGCATTTTTCAGTCTTTGTTTTAAAAAATAAATTATCTACCTATGCTACGACTATTATTATCTTTCATCGAATTTTGATTAACATTAATTGCAATTACCTAATATTAGATAATGAGAGTATTGCCATGAGGTCAAAATAAATTTTTTAATGTTTTTACATGTTATGGATGATGTTGATTCTTAAAAAGTGTTTTTGGAACATTGGTTTGTGTGCCCGACTGTTTGTTTGTCTGAAACAGATCCACATCTCAAACAATAATAACAATAAACTTACATTTTTGTATAAGTTCATAGTACCTGTAGATCGCCATAATAAAATTTTCAAAAAACATTACATGCACAAAGAGTGGGAATTGAAAGTCGCGTAGTGTTTTACACGCTTTGTTTTGTATAACACATTACGAATTAAAGTATTCCAAGGGGGGGGGGGAGAGATTTAATTTTCAAATAAGCAAGTTCTACTCCTGACCTTATATTAAAAACAGGCCGTTATGGTTCTCCATCTGGTGGCTTGGTCTCTAAAGGAAGTAAATGTCATCGATAAAAATCTGTGTTTAGTTGTTGTATATAGTAGTCGCTAGTTGGACGTCGTTAGAACTGTTTTTGGGATTATTTTAACATTTAGTAAATGTTCAAGCTTATTTTGCAATTTAAACTAATGTTACTATAACTAATTATTTTACCTTTGCATGAACCAAAGAGGGATTTCTTTCTTTGCATAAATATGTATTTGTTTTAGACACATATTTAAAATTCAATTGTCAGGCAAAATTGAACTGAGTTCAATGTTATTAAAATTTTAATTACTTGTGATTTTCGATGCCTCTGGGGCAATTTATGTAATTTTAAAACTATTACAGTTCTTTGAAACATACTTTATTAATTAACAAGAGTTTACCCACGATACCTAACAATAACGTCTTTTGAATTGGAAAAAAACAATATTAATATTTGGAATAAAACAATTACAATTTATTTCTTAAAGGAAATTGTATAAAGCATGTGTGTAATGTGCTCAAACTGGTAAGAAAGTAGATAATGCACAAGAGAAAGAGATTAATTTGATTAACTTTTTTCTTCCTGTAATGAAGAAACCGGAAATTAAAATTGGATTTTTTTTAAAAGTTATACGTGCGTCATAGTAGAGGGAAGTCCTGTTTTATTGTTATTGTGAATGAATAAAAAGTAGACATATCAAAATAAAAGCAATTATCTGATGCTCAGCGAAGTAATTAGAACCATGCAGCATGAAAAGACACACTAAATACAAACCTCTATAATTAAGTTTTATAGTGTTACAAACCTTTGTTGTGTTAAGAGTTAAAATTATTATTTTTTAACTTTACAGTTATTGAGTTAAGTAATACGCTTCAAAGGTGTGTTCCCCTTATTGATAACCTTTTCATAACTAGTTTTCAAGTTGTTTAACAATCCTATTCAAGTTTTTGATTTGATATTGTTTTTTAGATTTTATATGAACTTTCAAGTCATCACAGTTTTGAAATTCATTTTAAATAAACCAAAATATGGGTGTTTAAAAAATATACCATATTTAGACCTTGAAGGCTAGTAGCAAAAAATAAATTGCCTCTTTAAATGCCCCAATGAGGATTTCAAGCCATTTTTTTTCTTTTATTTTAAAAGAAAATATTGTTCGCTGTAACTATGTGAAACTTTGAAGTACCATAAAAAAATAACCTTATGACTCCCAAGTTACATGTTAAAGTCATTATTAATTAAATTTTCTTTGCTGTACTCACTTGATTTTAAACCTTATTGTAATTCTATGGGCTTTTGTCTAGCTTAAAGGCGAAAATGCAAGTGGCATTTTGTAATTAAGTGTTAATAGACTATCAAAATTTGTGAAGCAATTAAAAATGCTAATTATGCTTTGCTACTCAACGTTCTTTGAAATCGTGCCCGAGGCTCCAATTTGATGCTGGTCCTATGAAGACAATGCACAAGTGTTCTTTTATGCAAGGCGTGGGAGGCAAACGTTGTTAAAGATAAGTTAAATTACTAAGCAACAAATATGCTACAAAAAGAAACAACAAAAGTTAACGAAATTTTAAAACTTAAGCTGAGTTAATTACTACAAAGAAAATATTTTCTTAGACTCACCCTGTTTTATTGTACTAATTAAGGTATTAAAAATGTGAATGGCAAAATAAAACGTTAATTAAATTTGGGTTTATTTTTTTAATTAGCAGTTTAATTAGTTTTCACCCTAGCTCATGTTAGTATAAAAAAAACTCATGTGGTTTTTTTTTATATATTATTATATCGATATACCAAAATGTAATTATGTTGGTAATTATGAAAAATTTCAATGAGTATGTTAGCTGCATTAGAACTGTATTAGATGTATTGTATAATTTTTATAAAAAATGTATTGTTAGATTATTTTATATCGTTCTTTAAGAATCAATAATTAAACATCCATTGGAATTGTATGGAAAGTTAAACTTTAATATTTATATCAAGGTAAAGTTTTTTTTAATTAGTTCTTTATCAACTTATTACTAACAGTTACATACTTTAGATCACCTACGAGGACATTTTTAAACTATAAAACATCTAAAGTACACGTATGAGAACCTATGTATATTTGTAATGTTCAATCTATCGAAAAATGCATTTGCATATTCACAAGAAAATAATTACCGAAAAAAATATGCCAGTTATAATAGCATTTCGGAAAAGTAAGCCCTCATTTAGTTATTCTTGAATCAAAACTAAATCCTCGACAGAATCCACGATATGAATAATCCTCTCCGTGAATTTTATAAGAAAATTGCCATGAAATTTTAAGCAGTTGCCAGAAATGTTAAAAGGTTTTTTTTAAACAACATTTATGGCCGTTTAACTTCTTTTTATCGAGAAGAAAAATATTCAAACGTAAACACATTTACCTCCAAACTTTCAAAATTGAATTTTTCCAAGGAACTTACATGCATAACCTTCTTTTAGAGTTAATCTGTTGACTCACTATAATACTATAGGTATTTTATGTTGACTGAACTTATTTTCCAACCCTTTTTATTAGGTTGCATTCATGCAAGTTTTGTTCCCCAGGTTACGTATTCACGTATATCACGCATTCAAAACAATCACGTAGGTCACGTATTAAAAAAATAAAAATAGAACTGTTAACAAGTAACCTACAAATAATTTAAAAATTTGTACTTTCAAATTTTAATGTTATGTATCCAGAAAGCAGCGAACATCTTTTTGTCTCTCGTAAACATAAAAACAATATTTTATTTAATAGAATTGGCCTTAGCCTCCCAAAATAGTTTGCTTTTCAAACAATGTAACATTTTCTTCAGGTAGAATAAGAAGAGAAAAACAGAATAGAATACATTATTTTTAGTTTCATGAATAATAAAATTAGTCTTGTATTTTCCAAAATATAACTAGTGAAACATAGTTTTTACCATAGAATAAGGCAGTAATGAGTTTTATCTTCAAACGAGTGACTGAAATTAATTATGTGGAAATAATACGAAATAAGTTAAACACATGCTAAATAATATATAACCTGCAGAATAATGGTGAAGTATCTTTTAATTAAATTGCTGTCGATTTACCCTTAAATTCATAAAAATAAGTCTAATATTTAAATCATTCATATAGAGAATATATTCATATAGAGAGAGAGTATTCATAAAGAGTCTTTCATATCGAAACAAACAAAGTATCAAACGAATCTGTCATAATTACCATTAATGTTATGCAATATGCATGCAAGAAATTTTGCTAAAATTCTAAAAAACTAAAAGATGACAATAACCCACCGTATATTTTAAACTAGTAACTTACTAACTTAACTAAAAAATTATTTTCATTCGCATATTTAAACGAACATAATTCCAAACAGACATACAATCGGTAGGTGCTAATTTCAATCCCATGTTATGTTCTTCAATTCCACGGAAATGCTAATATATTCCCCAAATATTAGAGCCCTAATTATATGGGGATGTCAAGCCTAATTCCCTCATTCATTTGTGAAGCATCTTTGTTGTGGGCAGGGTCGGATGTTTAATAAATTGGCCGCGTCACTCGGTTCAGTTTAATTCCGGGAATTAGCTTCGATTGCATTCTGGTGTGATCATGGCTTTGACCGCGGGATATATTTAGCCCAGCGGGTAAAGTTCGTAAAGAGACAATTGATTGGATGCCTATTTTGCTAAGGACGTTGTCTCGAGTATTTTCATAGTTTGTGAATTGTAAAAAAAAGTGAGGAATCAGGTGTACGTTTCAGAAAACTTCTCGCATAAAATTTGCCAGATAATTCTCATAATACTATAGAAATGTGTTTACAGAATTGTAAAGCAACAAAGCAATACAAAAAAAAAGTCTTACAAAACAGACATCACTCACTCACTGCGTCATTTTGTTGCATTATTTCTTACCTAGAAAAAAAAAGAAAATATTAATTAATAATTTCAATTTCATTTTAATATAAAATTATTACGAAGATAAATTTACTTTTTGCACTCACTATAGAATTGATTTTAGAATTTTTGTATTCTATATTTAAAACAATAAATTAAATACATTGGTTTTTCAAAACTCCTAACTTTAAAAAACACTTTTTTATTAATAAATATTTATAGCTTTGTTTTTCTATTGGTTCAAAAGTTCTTATTGTTTTATCTTCATTATAATTGAATGAAATAATCTTTAAACTCTATAATATATTTATTCATTCATAGAAATAAACGACTCCCAAATAAACTTTGCAATAATTTTCAAACATTAATATGAAATTTTAATTCTAAAATAAAATAATAACACAAAAAAATTATAAATTAATGATAATCATAATGTAAACTCATTTAATTTCGTGATATCACAGTATAATAAAAAGTTCAATTTTTGTGAAACTAACTGATATGAACGAGTGACATTAATTTAGTAGATATTTTTTGTGGCACGTTGTGTTTAGTTCTGTTCAAAATTGTGTCATCAGATTCCCTGATGAGTACTGATTTCGAAATCTATATAACTCAAATTGTCATGTTTATTTGGAAGCTGAATGTTATTTGCTATTAGTGTACTGATTTCGAAATCTCTCTAACTTAAACAAATTGTCATGTTTATTTGGAAGTTGAATGCTATTTGCTTAAAGTAAACAAATGGATGCCCATATTACTTTAAGTATTAGAATTTAGAAATAGTATAAGATCTACAACCGTATCAATTGTGTACGTATAGAAACACAGATTATATAAGTTTTAAAGTTGCTAAACGTTTAATTTTTTTAATCGAAGCACAAGTGCTTTTTATTTACCATTTATTTTAATATACCCGTATGCGTTGTAATTAAAACTAATGAAATGAATATATTGAAATAAAAAATTTAATGCTTACGAAAAGCTGCGATACCTTTCCAAATACGATTAAAGACCTTAAAACAAACCAGATTATGTGCACGGTATTTACACCAGTCCTATATACCCACCAAACAATATCAACTCGGGACTTTAAGAAGCTTAAAAATTACTTAGGCCAAGACAAATAAGCGATTAGTTTTCAGAAGACCAACTGAGAAGTATCCCCACAACTCAACGCTTCCCTTAACTCTCGTGTTTACTTGGCAAATATATCGGCTAAGAACACACTCGGTTGCCATCTTAAGAGTCACAATTTCCACTGGAGACGAACCCAGAAACCTTTTCATTGGGACCTAATTGGGTTTCCCACTCTCTTCAATGATGTCCAGAAAGAATGACATCGGACAGAAATAAAAAAAAGACAGTGTTAACCTTTCCCAACGACAAAGAGACCCAATTAAGATAGTACTGAGTCTTTTATCGAAGACAAGTCTAGTCGTTTTTTTTTATTTCGATTTTATGAGAATACAATGAAATCGAATGAATGGTAAACGGACAGCTTAATGTCTGATCCCAATGAAACGATCCAATAAAAACAATATATTGGTCATTACTTGATATCTATTATTTTTAATTGAAATAGTTCTTTTCTTTTCACGCAACACATGCTTTGTAATGATACTCTATTTAAAGAATTTGAGCGTAAATTTATCTAACTATGATTGAATTTTAGGCTGCATCTACAAAGAACATATCAAAATATGTTAAATCAAATGTTATGTTAGATTTAATTTATAATATGGCAGAGTATTATTTTTGTTACTACACTGCCAACAGAAAAAGTAGCATAGCATAGTGCAATGAAATTTGTGATTCCAAAAATTAAAAGTAGAAACTATTGTAAGATAACGTTTCATAAAGCATTTAACCATCCATTGTCTTAGGCTACACAATAGTCACATCGATCTCCATGCAAATGTATAGCTATGTTTTATTGCATCATAATGTATCCTATTGTGCGATTGACATTTCTAGATCTACGGGAAAAAAGTTTCAGCTGAAGAAATCGATGCATGAGCAATGTCGTCCTTTGTCCACCTTTGGTGGAGCTCATTTCTTTCATTGACTGATCGGATGGGAATATTTTAGAAAGAGTAAGGTGTTCTTTCGCATTCGAATCGGTGTCCATTTATTCTCGGTTAAATAACTTTCCGATTCTATTGGATTTCGAGGGGAGGGGTCTGTCTGAATTCCATTATGTGGAATTTCTGCGATTTATAGTCCTAGGTGGTTTTGAAGGCAAGGAAATTCTGTCCTTTATTTTCTTCTTGGAAGGATTTATTGCAGCATTTATAGAAATGTGAGGAAATGCGAAAAAATCAAATCATGAGTAAAGATTCATATTTCTTAGAGGAATAAATAAGAATATTGAACTCTTTAGATTCCAATTTCGCCCTTTATTCTGAAACAGTAATTTTATTGAACATCTTTATTATTCACGCTTACTAATCTTACATAGCCTTAATTATTAAAATTTTAATATGCAAAAATTGTGTAACGTAAAAAATATTATATTAATCACTTCTCTCAACAAAGCAATAAATAATCACATATTTAATTGGTATATACTCATATGTGGAAATGTTAAACAAGTAGTTGATGCAAGCAATATGCATTTTGAAAAATGTTTTGTATTTGTATGAAATGATGTTTGTTTTGCAGGGACCCAAATTAATTTTATTTTCATTCAATATAAAGCTGCACCTACTCAAAAAAATAAGCACTTACTCAAAATCAAAATCTTGCCCGTTTAAGTTTTCCTGAGCATATTTCAAACTTTTAGCAAATAAGCGTTTATGTAAAAAAATAATTATATGACAAAATGTAAAATGTTTTGATTCGATAACTTATATAATACTTCTTATAAATGCATGTTCATATATCAAAGATCATTCTCCTTAAGTATTATACTAAGATGTAGGTTCCTGCTCAATTTTTGTCGACTATTTATGATCGTTAAGTAATTTAGATGAAGTGGCTAAAAAACGAGCTGGACACTGTGTATCTAAGTTATACTCGAGAGAATGTAAGTTTTGAAACTGGAACCTTCATATCAAAATATTATTAATACTCGAAACATTCAAAAATTTCTTATTTCTAAATTGCGTGTAAATATTCAATAACAGGGCCACGTTGCTAAAAGGGGTGATAAAACTCCACCTCCTTCTAGTAGTAGAAGGTGGATGAAAGGCAAAGCCGAGGAATTTGATTAAATTCTGGAATTCTGACGTTTTTTGGGGATATGCCAATGTGCGTTGATTTCTCCTCCGTTTGGTGCGTAGCATGCTACGCAAGGGTATTCCAGGTCTTATTATTATTATTACCATCGAACATTTTTATTTCATTTCTGGAAGATAAAATTCGAAAAGTTTGGGATGAAGCACCAGTTGATTAAATTCGCCGAGTTCCTAACCTGGTAATGCTCGCCAATAACGCACTGGAGGATGAAGGGATTACGGAAAACTTCTTTTTGGGAAAAGAAGTGTGGTAATATAAGTTTTAAGTTTCTTTGAGAAAATATGAGATGGGTGAATAACAAATTGATGGAGCTCTGCCTGGTTTGGATTATATATTTTTATAACAATTGTTCTTTATCATTTTTGGAAGTAAAAAGTTTAAAGGAACAAATTAGTTTCCTTGGAAATAGGATGAAACCAGTTCCTTTATTTAAAAACAACAGTGAATTATTATTTCTTGTATTGAAAGTTTTAAAACCCATATTTTGTTTTTGTATAGTTTTTTGTTATTAATGCAGTCTTTTTATTAAAATATTGACGTAATTATAAAGGACGCAGATACTTTTACAACGTGACGGAAGGCAGACAGTTTATGGATTTACTTTAGACTGTGTAGATAGTTTACAGAATTAAATACGAAAGGCAGACAGTTTATGGATAGACTTTAGACTGTTTTGACAGTTTATAGACTTTATCGATAAAATTGTCCCTTCAGCAATATCATGGTATCTTCTGAGAATACAGATATCTTCCATTAATAATTGTAAAATTAACTATGTTATTCTAATAAATATATATAGGTAGCCCAGTAAATCTATAAAGATGGTTCGAAAATCATCTCCATGGTTGAACTTACAATCATGAAGAACATTCCCACAACTCATTTAAAACACAAATGCTGTTGAAAAAGTAGTTCCAGAATTTCCAAAAAAGTATTATTTTTTAAAATTTTGAAAACACTGGATATACTATAACTCAGGAATCTAAAACAACATTCATTAAAACCATCTAGTATGTTTTCTTTGTATTTTGCTTGGTACAATAGATTTTTCTTCAATTTTATTATGCACCTAACCAGCTTCTCCTTATTATTTTCCTATAGGTATAATGCAACTACCGACCTAAGCAGTGGTTTAGGCATAAACAGAGCCTAGAAAATAAATTTATTTTTAATGTTCATACACATCCACCTCGTATTCACTATATTTGATTATGCCACTATATTTGATATGTCCATGTCATCCCCAAGTACTTTTGTTGGAAGCAATAGAATTGCTTTCACTTCTTACGATCCAATCACACTTTCCACATTCTATAAATGCCTCTTTTTAGTCCCACATATAACTATTTCTCAAAATCGATAAAACACCAAGAGAAAAAAAATAGAACTCCTTTTAAGCATTTAACCTGCCTTCTTGAATTATATCCGACGCTTTCCAAAAACTTTGGACACCTCTTTACCCTATTGATTGCAAAATGAAAGTTGCAAAAGATATGGAGTACTCTCCGAAATTGCTTTTTTCTTCAACCCCACCCCCGTCAACACTTTTCGCAAGTCATATCGGCATATCTCCTCTTAACTTTAAAACTCAACACGCCCCACTGTAAAAAAGGGCTTTTGTCCCATTTTATGACAGAGAACAAGCAAGTTTTTTTTGCAGACCCTAAGAATGGTGCAATAAGATGGTTTCAGATCGTCGGTGAAGATTTAAGATCGGCGAGTTTAAGTTTTTTTTTTAATGATTTACTTAGAAAATTTTGTTGTTGTTGTTTTAAACTTTATTTTGATAGAGTTGATGACTTTTACGTATTGATTATTTCTTTTAATACTTTAATTGCAGTTTAATGTTGGTATCAAGAACTATTATTAGCTTTAGTGTTAAACTATTTTCTTATTATACCCGCTACGTAACTGCATTGGATATGTATTTTACCAAATTTAGTGGATTCTTTAATTGATTTTAATGAATAATTTTATGCACATAAAGTTACCCAAATACAAATAAAATAGTCTAATACTTTTATAGTTTATATTATTGTAAATGAAACAATAGTCAAAAAGACATTAAGGAGAACAGTATATTTTCTATTAAAAAATCAATTAAATAAATAATAGTTCAATAATAAATATTTAAATTTGAAACAAATTAAAATTAGTAGAAATAATTTAAAATTAAAGTATGATGTTCTGTCAAAGTTGCAAAATGAACAACTAATTACAAGGCATAGGGTAGCTTTAGGTAATTGTTAGACAACAATGAATATTCGCCCATGTCTAATTTTGACCCGATCTAACCTTGATCTTATCTTGATGGGTTAATTGATTTTTTTGCAATTGTTTAGCACTATTTCTAGAATTAAGTAGTAATACTTATTAATTCTATTTTTCTTCAATTAATATACTTACTTTTCAAAAATTTGTCTCTTTGGTTATCATATACAAAAGGGGTAAATTACAGGCAGCGTCGGTTAAGTAATAGCATTCATTTATCATTTTTCAAAGCTCTAAAGACGATTTCAACCCAAAAAATATCATCTTCAATGTGATTTTCGAAAGTTTTTTTGTTACCAAAATGGTGACCCACTAAATGTCATCTATAAACAACATATTTTGTTAATGTCAAAATTAAGTTTTTTACTGTGAATGGGCAGGACCATATATCTTAATTATACTCTGGAGAATGTTTTGCATCAACATCCTCTATATAAGCGTTCATGAATGCATAATATAGTGCAGGAAATGTTGCCTCAGTTGCTCGAAGATGTTGCCAAATCTTACATTGTACAATGTATGGACACAAACAGCCATCTATCATTTGAATCCCACAACGTCAACATTGCTGGAGCAAGGCGATGCGTCATATTTCATATTCATCCAATGTCTACAAATAAAGCGCATTCTTGTTATAATGGCCGACACGGCGGCGGCTCAATGGTTAGTCTGCTAGCCTTTGGAGCTGCTGGGATAGGGTTCGAAACCCGGTCAGGCATGGATGTTTGTGTTTGTCAATAAATGTCGTTATTTGTCTATGTGTTATTCCTTTCTTCGTGACTGTAGATATTTTTTCTGTGTATATCTTACTTGACGAATTCTTAATAAGCTGGTCTCTGATCAAGCACACAAGCCGGAATACATATGTAATAGTAGTTACAATGCATCTTCCGCATGTTTAGGTTGTAATTTTAATAAAAAGTTTTAATGCTGGAAACACGTCGAATTAATTCAGTACACAGAAAAGGCGAGACTGAAAAAAATCCTACTTTTAAGTATGTTTTAATAAGTTGAGAAATTTAATAAAATGTGGTCCATCGATATTCAACTGTCTTTAATATATATTAAAACTAGCTGTTATACCCGACGTTGCACGGGTAGAGGTGAAAAAATAATTTTATAGTCATTTTAACTATTTTTTCTTTCATTTGAGTTACATAAGATATGAAGATTACCCAGTAATTTTTTCCATTTAATTACCCATCTTGGATATAGTAATAATTAATATTAATTTCAAAAATACCTTTGATAAGAAGCTCAATGTAAAGAGAATACATATTTAAGTAAAGAATAATCACTAAGAATTAAAAATAAGCTACTCCACCAAACTGCAAACGATTTGCATTTTTTTTTATAAGTTTATTTGCTTTTTAATAAGCTTATGTTGCTGATACCGTTCGTTATTAAAGTACAAAATCCCGCTACTTATATTACATTAAAAATTCAAAAAATGCTATAAAATTAGCAGATAATGTCGTATAAATATATAGCTACCATTACACCCATTCAGCTCTAGCGCAAAAACCATCGCACAGCCATCCAGCTATTTAAAAAAAATGCTCTTTTGCACGTTCTTTGTAATAATTTGGCGAGTTTGGCAAAGTAATTGGCGAAAGAACGAAGACATGAAACCCTAATATGCATCTGTAGTGCAAAGGTCTTCAAAAAACAACATAATTCAGTAAAAGCTTAACTATGCTTTTAAAAAATTCATAATTAAAATCATATATACACAATGAAATAATAGAATGTAGACTGGTAGGTTTACGTAACTTGAAACATATCCAACTATTTTTTCAAATTATTAATTTTGTTTCTGAAGGCAATGAACAAATATTAAATAAATTAAACATTTTCAATTTCAATTGTTTTCTAAAAAGTTTTATTTAAATTTTTCTGCCTGATGGCATCACGAAAGAGAAAAAATGATCGGATTTGAGCGAAAGTGGTGTATTTTTTCCCTTAAAACGTTCAAAAACGATAGAAGGAATGATCTGATTCGAAAAATTCTTAGCCTATGCTTGTTCTGGAGATGAGATAAATTTTTGTGCCAAATTTCGTGACAATCTGTTGCGTGGTTCTTAAGTTTTTGCGTCCTATACAAACAGACAAACAGAAGTCGCCTTTTATGTATATAGATAAAGCACGTGCGCGTTTTCCAAGCATTTATATGTATTTTGAACTATGTATGATATATTCAACATATTTTTGATCTTGGTATTTTAATTGATGGAAGATCTACAAGCAATTTCTAACGCATAAACCAATTATTAGTACATATAAAAAAACAAACTGTATTAAAAGAGAAATGAGCACACAAGCAAATGCACAAGCCTGAAAATATATGTGTACCAACCAACCAAAAGATTAAGCGTTATTTTTTCTTAATTATTTTAATACCATATGTGGCATACGTAAAAAGTTACAGCAAAATGTTCTGCGATTTCATCGAAATGTTTCACAGTATGTGTTGAAGCTCTGTTCAGAGGCTAGAAACTGGAAACGTCAACGACCGATCGACCTTAAAATTCACAAGGTCTTTCGGAATAAAACTGTGAAATTTTAATTTATTATATTAAGATGTTATTTTTTTAATTTAGATGAATTAACTGTTCTCGGAAAGCAAAATTAAACTATTTCTAAATTAAGATGAAAATACTGTAAACTAAGCTAAAATAAGCCACTTCAAGCTCAGAGATTTGTCTCAAATGCATATTCGGAAATATTATGCACCGAATTAATGCAGCATTTAAATTCACACTACACCACCAAACTCCATTTTTGGAAAACGTCTGATTAGCAAATTTTTTGTTTATCCGCACAACAAGGCACTTAAAATGTAGTCTGCGATTGAATAACAAGTAGTGTTATGGCTGGAAACCTAAAAAGAGAGTACTCAAAAATAAATTGAAAACTAAATCATTTTAAGAATATGCATGCACGCGAATGCGTAGATATGTTTGCTTTTCCGAGAACATGAAAATGCTGCTGAGTAAATCATTTCCAAGTAAATGGCTGTAAAGTTTTCTTCTCAGCAAGATAGTAGGTGGGTTTGAGATAGTTGCACTTTAAATTTTGTAGCTTTGAAGATTCTACTTACCTACAACGCTTCATTTTGTCTGATATGCAGATTGATGACTACAAAAATTTACTGCTGTTTTTTTTTTCTCAATTTCGAAACTGTATATTTGTAAGAACTACTAATTAAACTGGAAATAAATCATTTTGGTCAGCAATTTATAATATATTAAAACATACAATCATTAAAATAAGGATTATGCGTAGGGTATAATTTTTTATTCACTTATCGACACAATATTTTGTAAAAAAGAAAGCCTCATATATTTTAGACATTTTGGGATAATCAAACATTCATAAAAATATTCATCAATTTACAACCAATCTTAATATAATTAATCTAATTAATTTATTAAGTTTATGTTTGCATCTTGATAGACTTTACGTGAGATTAACGTATCAATAAAAAAGACGATTATTTATGAACAGAGTTTAACACTTTACGTTTTCGTTGCCTTCTTTGTATGGAAATATATAAACAAAATATATTATAATGACTCAAACCTTTTTTATTTGACTCATTAAAATATAATCAAACTAAATATCGTGACCTATTGCATCGAAATCTATATCTAACTTGAGAAATGCTTATGTTTGTTATGTTATTTTGAAACTACTGTGGTGCATATTTTAATAAAATTAAGTCTTTGCAATCGGCAAAATTGTGTTAATGTTACTTTTAAAAATATAATTTTGTTAGTTATTCTTTTAAAAATACAAGCTAATTTGTAAATCTGTCTTGAAAAATTTGAAACTATCATAATCTCTTTGATAAAAATGTGACTTATGGTATGGTACGGAACGTATATATTCCAACTTGTGGGCTTGTTCAGAGAACCGCTCATAAGCTTTCGCCAAGTGGGACAGACACAGAAAGAATTTTTACAGTCACAAAGAAAGGAATGGCACATAGACAAATAACAACATTTATTGACGGTCACAAACATCCATGCCAGACCGAGATTCGAACCGGACCCCAGCAGCTTAAAAGGACAGCATCCTAACGATTGAGCCACCGGGGCGGTAATGTGACTTAAACTCTTGTCAAATTCGCAGAGTGAAGAGTCGAAATTGCGATTTTAGTTTTGCTGTTGCTCAAGCTCCGTGAAAGAACAGAATGTACTACACGCGAGCTCAAGATAAATTTCCTCTGGAAAACAGCTTTCCGATTTCTTTTAAAAGATTAACGGCTGGTAGTCAAACTCTTTGACGAATAGTGCCGGCCGGAGCAATACATTTTTTACCCTAAGTTGCTTTTTTTTCTGGCTGATTGCCGCCATTTTAAGCGGAATTTAAAAGGATGCCTTCCTGCAAAGAACTACTAAATTTTGTATTTTTCAGCTTCTTAAGTTATGTATATGCCACTAATGGCTGTGGTTTCGTTTTTTAAGAACTAAAAGTATTTAGTTAAAAGTATTAAACGTTATTAATTAAATATAATTTGAAAGTAATCAATTAAAAAAGATGAAATATAGTTCTAATAAAATAACGCTTATACAAATTAATTCTATATTAATTGTTTAAGATAAAATAACTTCAAAAAAGAATTATAAACTGTTCATATAAGGCTTTATCAACAGAAAAGTATAAATTTTTTTTTTAAAAATATAAGAATCATAACGTAAATGACGATCGCGAATATTTTCATAGCCGTTTGGCACTTTGATTTTTTACAATTTTTTCTTAATTTAGAAATATTATTAATATTATTATGTTATTAAAAATTTTTTTAAATAGTTTTCTTTCAAACGGATGGCTTTACAAATAAATTAAAATTGAAAATAACTGTAAACGATTAAATATCTAATTACAAATTTTAAGCAAAAATATACTTGCATAGTTTAATGAATAATTTATAATTCTTTGAAATTGGTTCACAAATTAATTCACTGTTTTAGAACTTTATTTTTCATTAGGTGATCTTATAGGTCAATTATTATCTTTGTAACACTTGTCAAAAAACAGTAAACTATTAAAATCATTAAACAAACTTTACAAGCCTTCATTGAAACTGTTTCGTTGTCGAAAACTAATTACTCTAATTTTAATCAAAACAATGCTCTCTGTATCAAGGTCCCTGACTAACTTCCATAAAGAATTCAATTTTCATAACAAAAAATTGATTTTTTATGCATTAGGGTTCACATAATTTCTAACCTAATGAAGTTCTCTAAGAACGTTTTTTAACTCAATTTTATAATAGAAAACGCCATGGTTGCTTTAGCATGGGAAGATTTTCATCTCAGTAATTTATATTATACCCCTCGTCGCTTTTTATCTTTTAATTTGGTTTTATTTTTAAAGTTCATTAGCGTTGAAAATGTCTTCCCTTTCCTCGGGTTAGAAGAGAAAACGAAAAAAAAAAGTGGTTCGGGTGGCTAGTGATTTTTTTTTTTTTTTCAAATTCTTTCTTAGGGGTTTTAAATATGGTAGTATGGTCGCGTGTGTGTTATTTAGAGTGAATAATTGAATATGCTTCTTTGGGGGCTACAGAGCTTGAGAAAATTTGATTTGAGGTTAAACTAAAATCTCAGGATAAACATTTATAGGCCATGTAGTTTGTTTAAAAATATAAAAAAAATCTTAAAACAAAAACTAAATAAATTCATACCATGAAAGCTAAAGTATGAGTCAAAAAATGAATGATGTAACAATTGAAGTTACATAACAAGAAGATTATGTGCTGTTTGCTATGGTAAAAGCAGTCAAGTTAAATAATAATCATAATAGGCATAAATGTTTTCCTATGAATTCATTCTTTTGAAATTTATTCGACCATTAACTACGTTTGCACTTGCAAAACTACAAAAATCTAATTACAATGTCAAATATTTTTTGCAAAACCTTAAATTTATTCGTGTGTTTAATTTAAACACTTAGACTATTTTATCGTATTTTTTAGTAGTGGATATTTGGAGGTACCAAGTTGTAACCCTAGTTTTCCAGATTGTATGTTTCATCAACAACAAAAAATCGGATGCTATGTTTAATTATAAGATTTTTTAATTTGTGCTTTAAGATAACTGGTAACCACCTCAACCACTGAAATTCAAATATTTAACTGTATAAGAAAAATTAATAACATTAGGTTGTATTTTGCAGTGGAAAATAACTGTGAGAAAAATTCAAAATAATAAACAATTTCTTTAAAAAAAACAATGCTTAATCTAAAATAATTAAAAGATAATATAGTAACTTTGAAGACAATAACAATGTTTACATTCATACAAAGACACACCAAACAAATAGTTTTGCTGATGCTGAATATTGAGACGATGCAATAAAAATGGAAAAAATAATAGAATCCTTAAAATTCTCTTTTGTATAGCAATTGGCTTTTATTGGATTAATTTAAGAGTATAACTTTATGTGTTTTTTAATCTTGTTTATTGTTAAAATTACTTTTTTTTAAATCAGTATATTTTCTCATTGCTAAAAAGGAATAAAATATGCATTGTTATGTTATAAATCTAATTAAATTATTAACAATAGTGCATTTGTTAAATCTGATTTATATTGTTTAAAAGTAATTCTTTTTATTTCAATACCAGTAAATGTTGTTTAAATATATTATATAAATTCCAGCCAACTTTTAAGTAATTAATTTATTCAAATGAAAATTTCCTTTTTTTTCTAGGTTAAAAAATGTATTCCGTGAAAATATTTGGCATTGAATAATTACAGTTTTTGAAGATAAATTGGATTTTGGTGTAATTAAACTTAGTGAGTGCGTCAAGTACAATTTATTTTGAGTGTAAAACAAAATCAAATTTAATTAAGAGAGAAGTAATGTTAGTTTTATTAAATATTTATTCTTTCATCAAAAATTCGTTATATCTAAAAATAGATTAAACCTTAATAAATCAACGATATAGTTTAAAAAAGATTTCACGTTTTTTAAATGTAAAAGTACGTGAAACCACAATTTGTTATTTTTTATTACCTTTAAAAAGTATGATTATTTTTAAGAAGTTTAATAAATAACTTTTGAATAATAATGAATTTATTGAATCTAGATAATAATTTAAATAAATTGCTTTATTTCAATGATTTCAAAAATAAGTACATAAACATTATTTTAAATTAACCTATATTGAATTAAATAAAAATAAATTCTGTTGTTTTTTAAGTATAGTTCCTATTGAAAAACCTATTTTATGTGAAAAAAAATGTACTATTTACAAGCACATACAAAACATGAAAGTCAATAGAAACACAAAATGTACTACAGATCTTAAATGTAAAGCAGTGAACTCTAATTTAATAAAATCTACTGCAAAGTGTTAGGAAATGCCACCACATTTTTATCTAATATATTTTACAATTTTTTAAAGTTGAAATTTTCAAGGACATAGCTGAATTTGAATGACAACACAATACAATTTTAAAACAATAGAAGACATTCAATTTTTTACATTTGAAAGTCTTCTTCCAGATTTTATTTTGTAAACAAAAATTTCTAGTTCAAGTCTCATGTTTAGCTACTACATATCTCTATTCTTGACATGTGTAAGGCAAAACAAAATGAATTGCGTCTGCAGAAATTGCAAACTAAAATATTTAGTTGTGGTAGAATAGTTAATTTTTATAAAAAAATTAAGAATTTGTTCTGCATTTTCTTGACGCCTTTCATGTAAACATTTTATAATTAGATATAAAATATTAAGCTAGTAAGTTAATTTACATTTTAAATGTGTTAATTAAAATAGTGGTAGAAAATAACAAAACAAACACATCAGCCAACCAAAGCACTCTAAGGCACATATTCTCAAACGAATTTTTAAAAGAAAGCGAAAAAGGCAAGTTACATATATTTCAGAGCAATTAAAAATATTGTTTTTGCTTTAAAGGAGAGGGGATAATATTGTGATTTGAGGTAGAACTATCGTCATTTTAATTATTATCTTTTTATTTTTGCATATAAATATTTTATTTTCTAAAGAGAGAGGGAAATCCACAAAAATAATAAACCATTTAAGTTCAGTGGTGACACACATTATGCAACAATTCCAAAACAGTTTTTCAATATTTATTTTAAAATAAAGATAATTTATCTATCCATACAGTAAAACTATAACAAATGGCCTCTGCAGAAATGACGTCATGAAACCAATCCGTCTTCAATCAGGTCTGAGACATTTTAGCTTACGCGAGGCATTTTTCAGATGCTGACGTACCGAATTGCCACTGGCCGCTGACTTCCAAGTTTTTCTGTTTATTTCATTGACCTAGTTCAATAAAACATGAATGATATTTCTTAAATGTCTCTGTTTGGTTTTATTTAAAAGTAAAGTATACACAGAATATGCTTCTGTGGTTTATGAGAAATATATCCTTTATAAATTCCTCTAGTTAAGTGAAGTCTTACAAATATTTTGTTTGATGGAGTTTTATGAAATTATTTTATTTTTTAAAGAATATATTTAATAATAAGTACAAATCATTATTCTTATTTTCTGAAATAATTATTGAAAAACAAAAATGAAAAAAAATAAACAAAAAAAATTGAAATACAATGTCGTTTTTTATTGTTTTTCGAAACATTTAAAAAGCGCACGTATTTTCAGAGACAGTTTTTTAAATTTAATTCAAACAAACTTATTGTTGATTAAAATAGGTCTTCTTTCTTTACACTTATTTGCAACAGCAAACGTTTCTTACAACCCTAATATGTACCTAAGAAAATTCTAGCAGTTTAAACACTCCTTAAATGGATATCACTTTAGCAAATTACATCCAAAAAACATCTAAATTCAACAATCGAAAAAATCTTTCCTCGACTAGCAAATACCCACGAACAATTGCAGGCCCAATCCCTTCCTAAAAAGAATGGCTCGTGCTATCCGGCTGATCCTTTGGCAGGCCAATCCGCTTCAACACTCGCCCCAAGGGAACAGTTAACTCCCATCTTCCCATTAATGCGAATGGATTTCGTTTCCATCTTATCTACTTTCTTAGGCCTGGTTCTTTGTCTTTGTCTGAAAAGGCAGACTGGGTTGTTTTAGAGTTGGTTGTTTCGTTTTGGAATTGGTGAATTGTTGTTTGTGTATTATGCTAATGAAGTAGAGGAATTCAGGGTGCGATTGCAAAGTCGATGAATTGATGTTATTTGTACATTTCTTGGTACAACTATGGTATGATGGCTGGTATATTGGTAATTTGCGTCACGGGGCAAGGAGAGAAAAAATGCCGTAATAAGCATTCCGCTTCATATTTCATGCAACTTGGTAAGTATAGCAACCATACGTTATATTTTCAGGTTCGCCATACATCGTCTATACGCAGACCAGCCATTATTATAGTTGTGGAAATTTCTTTAGTGTTTAGAGCTTGTTGAAAAGACTCATGATCTAAATGTTTAGGTCCATAAACAAGATTTAACGCAAGTAGTTCGCAAGTAGATTGGTTTAGCGCAAGCAGATTGTTGCTTGAAGATTAGATAAGGATATGTGTTCCGCATATGAAAAAAAATGACGAATTGAATTATTTTTTTAACTTTTCATAAATAAAAATGGAATTGCAGCGTACGAAATATTTTTTGGATCAAAATTTGCAGTGGCTTTTCAATTCCATTCAATTTTTTTTCTCTTTTTTTAAACTAAATAAATGATCTGAAGATTTAAATTTTTCAGAGCGTTACTTTTTAACAATACTTTTCCGTTTATGTAATGATAAAAGCAATTGCTTTCGATTTTAGTAAACTTCTTGGTTGATTGGATACGTCTGTTGATTTTCGTCCGAAATATAAAAACGTATTATTCGATTGACCTTTGTACCACTATTATCTTAGAACGAGATTGTACTAGGTACTTTCTTAAGTCCATTAAGGTTTTCAAAGTTTAATTAAACTTGGATGGTTTACTTTTTAACTGCTGATCAGTTAGAAAAAAACACTAACATATGACATATACCTGTTTCATTTAAATGACTGTTGTTGCATAAATACTCCAAGCAGTATAATATAAAACCCCAGAAGAATTCGCCCGTCTTCGTAATACCAAAAAAAAGATAATATATGAAACACCCATTTACTACTATGTATTATTTATTATGGGCAATTCATTTCTTTTCGCCGTCAGTATCTTCTCTCCACTTTACCATGAGAGTTTTTTTTATCGTTATATGGAATGATTGCTTATCCTCTGTTTTTTAGAAGCAGATGTATTTATCTAAGTAAGGGCTAGGTTTCAAGTGCTAAAGGTTAGGGTTAGTTTAATGTACAATTATCAGGTACTTCAATCTAGATAAATAAAAATGAAAAACTTTTTTATAGCATTATTATTTAAAAATAAGATTTATTTATAACGAGAGCAGAAAAATCAGTGACAAAGTTAAGCCGTTCTATATTCTCTTGGCAACAGTAAGACACATAAAATGCTGTTTTGCTGTTACATTGGGAACAATATCCGTAAATTAAACTTCATTTTGAGGTTACATTCTTACATCACAGTGTTGTAATGTTTGTTTTACATCAAAGTAATGCTTTCACAGACCGAGTCATGATGATAGAGTCTTGATACAGAGTCACATGAACAAATTGCTCCAATAGAGTTAAAACAGAGAAAATGAGTTCATCCAATCACTGAATGTGAAGCAAATATTTTCGCTGGTACTTCCCAATAAATTTTACATCATTCGTAAATTCACAGCATAGGGTGATGGAAACACTTTTATCATCACACTATGATGTTAAATTAAAAGAATTTTATATAAATTGGGTACAATTCTTTGGCAAACAAACAAAACAATAGAGTTAAATGCAACCTTTTATCAATACCTGTTACAAATTAATGAATATTACTAAATGTAAATACACAATTACTAATGCCAACCAAATAACAAACAAAATATAAGAAGGAAAAAAAATAAAAACAATTTCTCATTTAGATTTAAAAAAAATCTTTTTCAGAAAATCCGGAGGAGAAAACAACAAACTTGGTGCAATGAAATACATTTACGCCTAAAACATTTCTGATTGTTATGCAACAAAATTCAAATCCCGGAAAATTCAAATTGTCAGGTAACATTGTTTAAATAAATGGTCCAAAAACTCCAGACCTTGCTACGTTTTCTATTTATATTTCAATGCCTCATGTACAATTTGATTAATTCAACCAAGCATGAAATACCACCCTTCATCTTCCTTTACGATGATCATTAACCAAGCCTGCATTTCTATTGCTTTAACTGTAGCCAAGCGGAAACAATTCAAACTATTTTCATGCCAAAAAAAAAAGACCCAAATATAATATACGTACATTATACTTTTATAACTCCAAAAAACAGTAAAATATATGGCTATCGACGCGGTGCAGAAAACTGATTAAAAATCTTTTTTTATCCATACCCTAAATGGGTTTGAAATATTATCAACACTTCCTAATATGGCTGACCATAAAACATTCAAACGGGTAGGTCACAGGCGGGAACCACCCTCCTGGCTTGTTGCCAATCCTAAAAAAGTAAAATGATTTTAATATATCTTCTCGACCATTCACTGGGTTTCATATCCAGAAAATACCCTCTTTCACGAGCTGTCGTTTTTATTTTATATTATGGGAAGAAATTTAAAAGCTATTAAATGTTTGCTTATTTTCCAGAAAAACGATTTAGGGTTTCAAGAAATTGATACCACCTTTGCGATTGTATGGCTAGCCAAATTTTGTTAAAAGGTTGGGATAAAATGTTTACGTCACAGCGTAGATAAAACCGTTTAAATATATTTGAGATTTTTTACGTCCATAAACCTGATATTGCTTCAATGTTGGTATAGGAAATATATTGTTAAAAAATTTAATTATCAATTTGAAATCAGTATTTTTTATCTACATTTTTTACAGTTTATTTGTCAAATTTTTTAGGTTTTTTTCTAGACATAACTTACGCAAGTTCTTAGTAATAGTTTGGATAGTTTTAAGTATGAGTGACTACTTTATAAATTACAATTTATCTATACACACAAGGAAATAAGTCTTAAGTCACGTATGAACGCCCCTTCAAAACTCTTATTAGTTCAGAAACCAGCTTTTTAAGTGCTTATTGCTGCTGTGTTGACAATGATCCTTTGTACTCAAGTCGTAATTGAAAAATAATTTAATATTCCAATACAAAAGTGGGGAAATGGAGTGGCAAAAAATGGTTTACACCACTAGACCGACTTTTTACCATCTCAAAGACGGAGACAGGTTATACAATTCTTAGTTTGATGTGTAAATGAGGTAAACGACTGTATAAAAAGTAATTTCTGGATTTATTTCAAATTCATAATCCTTAGGAAGCAGAACTTGCTTAGCAGGATTCTCCATATAAGAAGCATTCTATCTTTTTGCATATTCTGATACGTAATTCAAGGCGATTTTTCATCTTCAATTCTACGCGAGCAAAAATAAGTTAAAGAAAGTGTATTTAATTGGTAAGGGGTTTGAGTTTGATTATCATTGTTCTTTTTTTTCTTTATCTTAAGTATTTATTTGATTTGCTAAGTATTTGTTTGATTTTAATTCTTCATAATATATTTATTCAATTCAATCCTTATTATGTTTCCCAAATCGATTTCATATCGATGTTAACAAATAGTATAAGAAATTAAAATTGGAGGAATTATTATGCATAACTAGCCAGTTTGTGCTTCATAAAATTTTTACAACTATAAGAAATAGTGTATGTCAGTTTTCCTCTGTCACATATAGCACCGACTTAAAGTCTACTGAAAGCCGGGAATTTATTGTGAGACATGCTGTTGAGAATCGGAAGAAATGTGCTACAATGTCCCATGACAGGAATGGAGATAACTATTCCAGTTCTAAACATTTATCTAAAATATCAACTATCTCCATACGTTACAGTCCATGCTTAGCAGCAGTAGTTAAACTTTTCATCTGTATTTTTGTCCTTCAATCGTATCTTCGCCAGATAATTCTCTGTGTATGAAACTGTCTATTTTCACAGGGGCATCCCTCAAAGTCCTTGTACGGCCTGAATCCTAGCAAACATATTGAAAATATAATGTTGATAAGCGTACGATGTCGCACTTAATAGTTGCGTTAGAGGCCTATTCTGATGTTTGCTCGTCATCTGACTGTGGTTCTAAATTACGACGCCCATCGCCATTTGCCTTCGTGTAACTCTAGAACGACGATATTTCAAACTAAACTAAATAAAAACTGATATTAGCATGCAGTGGGTTGGTAATAATATCTTTTTGAGATGGGGTGCTGAACAGTGGGGAGGGGATGAATTAGTATACAATAAGTTTACATATTATATATACCAATAACCGTTATTAAGGTTACACCCGTGTTTTTAATGCTTGTAATGTATAAATAATAATAAGCATTTAAATTTGAATATAATATTTATGTAATGTATTACAATAAATGTTAATAAAAATGATATTTTGGTTGATTTAAGTTGGTGGATAGAAAAAATCCGTTAACTTAAATCTGTATCCCCACCAGTATGCGCCAGATTCGAACCCCGATTAGTTAGTTAATGAATGTTATTCTCATCAAAAAAATTATTATTTGTGTTTGCCTTCAACTCAAATTTTTTTTGTAAATATAAGTTAGTCTTTTCGGTAGCTCTGACAAGCTATTGTCAGTAAGAAAAATGTATCAGTTAAAATTATAATTTAAGAGATACCTTTAACTCAGAATATAGAACTTGTAATTTTACTTAATATATTGAACGCTCTTAAGAATGGCAGAACATTTACACAAGATCAGTATCATGGATACCAATATATGCACAGTCTGCAGCTCTGACCATCAGCTTGGCTGTGTGGGTCTAAATAGAGCTTCACACGAACAAATATACCTTTTTTTAATACTATACTGGAAGGCGAAACACATCATGGAAAGATAAGATATCTTATCTCCCATCCTTATTTCTTGGGAATTGTTTGTTACTTTTTTTCTATTTCTGCTCTACTGTTACCGTTCTATTGTTATTGGCGATTATCTGTTGTTTCATTTATCTCAAAGTGATTAGATCCAGTATGATGTGTGGATAAAATTCTAAATAAAGCCATATGTTAAAAAAAACCGATTTAATACTTATAATCAATCCAAAAGATCTTAACATTGTATACATGCTAGTATAATAATCTCATCAGCGAATTCAATACAAACTAACAATCACACCGAACGAACCCCATTCCATTCCAAACCATCGCACGAATCAGTCTCCACTTTATGGGGCAGCCAGCAGAACTTCCCGCACTCTCACCCCCTGAATATCTTATGACCCATCAAGAAAGTCCTGGCAACTTGCCACTGGGCTTGAGGAGGTCAGATATCCGATACCACGTGACACTTCGGAACCAGGACTATCGTTCCCAGAGGAAGATCTGGTTGTTACGGGTGGGACCAGCCATATATTTTTTTAATTTTTTTTTTTCGGGCAATAGCTTGCCGTCTTCGGTTATTCCAGCTGCTGCATTTTCGAGTTTTCGAAAAGTTTTGCCTGGGTGGAACAGTGACAAGGTAGAATCCGGGTACAAACTGACAGAAGGTATTGTAAGGTGAACTAAGGTAGTTTAGTTTTATTAAAAAAATAACATTTGGTTGATATTATTTTAGTTTTTGCTTATTTTCAAATCAATTTGGTGTGCTGAAATTTCTTTCATATGTTTAATTTATACCATAGTTAAATTTCTAAACGTCTGGCTTCTCATATTTGGAAGCCATTGTTTTAGAATATTGAATTTTACTCAGAATGTAATACTATGCATGTTGTTCTAGGTATATAGTTCAAAATAAGTAATAAAAAAATATGTGATGATTGTCACAAAAGAATGAGCACGCCATTTCGATTTAAAACCTTCGAAAATAATGAAACGAGAGTATAAGCAAGGTTTCGTTTAATGTAATTTAGAATTTCTAAGAGACTTTCAAAACTATTGTAACGTGCATTAAAATAGTAAATTATTTATATTTCATTATTAATTTACATTTTTATGGTTTATTTTAAAAATATTGTAGCCTACCATATAGACAAGATCAGTAGAGATATAGACAAGATCTCGTTCATTGACTGTACCTTCTATACATTGTATAATAATTCATTAGCTTATTCAAATAAAATGTGCTCCAAACTTAATATTTTCGTTAACCAAATGCAACGCATCATACACAATCTACCATATCCTCATCCAAACACAACTATTGCCCTCAATACCGCAACCATCAGGAAAGCTGCACACACTACAAGCCTTTAACCACTTCAAGATCGCTGCAGTTGCCCCATCCCAATTTTAACCAAACGCACTTCTAAGTAGAATCCAAGACGGCATAAACAGCGCCGAACTTATCTTGAACAAAGCGGATGCTTTCTTGGAGTGGTTAATAGTATGGGTTATTTGTAAATAACTGTTTCTGTTCGGTCCAGTGTAAATCATTGTCTAAAAGGAACCTTTGATTAGTTTAGACTTTCAAAGTTCTTTTTTTTAATTTTCAGAGCACTTGCAAAAAAAAAAGACAAATGTGACATTGCCCGATTACTAAAACAAAAAATTTCCAAGTTAAAAATTATAAACTTTGTCATATTGTGAAGTTTTTTAAGATTTTCAAATATATTCAATAAAACCATCAACATTTTCCGAGGTTAAATGCATGTTTTATTCAAAGTGCATTATCTAAGAAACTCTTCATCCATATACATAAAAAAATATAAATTAATAAAAACTGCATGCAAATGAAAAAAAATAACTCAATTATATTGCGATTGATTGAACAGTGTATATTTCGTTCATTAAGCTACGTTTGGCATTTTACGATATGGTTTTACATTTAGTGTAAAAAATTCTAGCTAATCTTACCTCAAACAGGTACTGTTTAAAACATGTAATGTTGTATTTCAAATATTCCGTGGTCATTAATTTATGATACTAAATATAAAAAATAAAACTAATCATTTTGCAGATTTTGTGTCTCAAAGCAATAAGTGAAACATACAATAAATTTAAAATTCAATAACCTAACTCAACAATAAAGTAACTCAATAAACTATCAAAACACCACACCATAAAACACATTTCACTTAACTTAAGTGACATTTATTCGGGGAACCCAAGAATAGGCTTTTTTTCCATATAATACGAAAAAAAAAACGGTTTTAAGAAACAATATTGCATTTTTCTTTTATGTCCACGATTTCCTGTTAAGTCCTCTTAAGGCCTTAGCTGAGAGTTTCTGAACTCTCCCTAACAAATAAGGCGCCATCCCGTAGCTAATGCAGGAAAGAGGATTTTAGTTAATATGCAACCGCTTTAATGGCTACGTCAGCCGGGAACTTCAATCTTGATAGTTAAGTAAGTTAGAGAGGAGAATATCTTAATGCATTCATTAGTTGTGTTAGTGTCTGACATATTTTTCAATATATTGCTAAAATGTGTCACCGGAAATATTGTCATTTATTAAGATTTTTTTTATCTTAAGTGGATAATGTATAATGGATAATTTGACTCTAATAGATAAAGTGAATTAGCTTTAAGATTCAATAAACTTAATTTGAAATGCAAGAAACTTAAAGTATTATCATGACTTTTTTAAAAGTAAATAATTAATGATAGGCTTAAGTTTTGGAAATCTGCCTCAAAGTGGTGATTTGGTTTTAAAATATATAAATTTCAAACAAACGAAATAATAATAATTTGACGTTAATACTTGGATAATTTTATTATTACAAAAAAAGATTATACTATAAACAGGATTAAATATGTTAGCTTTATACACATTTTAGGATTTAAAACAGTTTTTGACAATAATGTAAATTAATTGCCAGACGGATTTATTTAGTAAAAAACAAGCTGAGGTTTAAGCTCTTTTCTATTTGAATGGGTGATAAAAATATAATTTTAAGACATTCAAAGTGCGGATTAAACTTGAATGCATTTTATGCATATTTTATAGCACAAAAAACAAGAAATGGGATTAGATATGCACTTTAAAATAATAACGTATCTCCATAAAACCAGTATTTGAAGATTTAATGATTATATAAATATTCAATGGCATTTCTTGGATTAGCATATTTAAGCTTCATATTCAAGCCAAACAACTTTATTTCTAGTTCATGAGCGCAGTAAACATAAAAGGCATAAACAAAAGTAACACTTTGGAGCTTGTGCGAAACAAAAATTCGAAACTAGAATATGAATATTAGAAGGTAAACAACGAGTGCTCCTCATAATCTTGTATGTAGCATACATGCAAAAGGGCTTATCTCCAATTATTTAACATGAGATAACCTACAGTTTTCGTCTCACACTTTGTTATTACTTCGAATTGTTAAGTCTGGGAATAAATGAAATGTCAGAAAGAATAAAAGAAACAGTTTGCTTTTTTCTTTTTCTAGGTAAAATCAGCCGTAAATTCGGAGCGTTAAGGCAACAAGGGAGTTGTTTACGGCTATTACAACGACAAAAGCGTTTGTTTTCTTTACGGGAATGATATCCTAGAATTTTATAAATAAGGCAGAAAAGTAGAGTTTTATAAAAGCATTTTCCTTAAGTTTATTCTTTTCTGTAACGTCTCACCTCTCTCTAGAGATTAGAAAACATGGACTTACATGTTATTCTTGTAGAGTTGTTAACTCTTCCAGTTATAGCTTAACCGAATTCCCTTTCCGTGTTTTTAAATTGTACTTTTTGGCATAAACAAATTCCCTACATAATTAAAAACTGGAGGTGTTACTTTCATTTACCGCTTAATAACTTAATACATACATTTAAATGAAAAACATATAACCATCTAAGGAAATTTCAATAACTGTTAAACTAGAAAGTTCTATGGCAGCTACTCCTTGCGTATGTGCTATTTTCTCGAAAACCTTTTCATAACTTTGACTGGCAAGGGGAACAAGTGTACTGAAATTCGGAGCTTTTTATCTATTTTCGGTTTTCAGAAATACCTTTAAACCAAAAGAGTTCTTTCACAGCTATCTCGTGAATTTGTGCAATTATCTTGCAAACCATATTATATCTTCTGACAGGTACACTCTGAAAAATGAATGCTCAAAAACGACGAAATTTTCCTTAATTTTGATGATTCCATTACTGGCAAATGCTCTGAGTTTTCGTTTCCTCAAAGTGAAGAAATTTGAATCGTCAATTTTATGAGGATTTGAATATCGTCTAATCTAAAGAAATATTTCGTCATTTTTGAGCATGTGAGTACAACAATGAGATTCAGTTTCCTTAAAATCAAGATACAGAATCGTCAAATCACGATCGTAAAAATGAGGATTCGCGTTTACTTAAAAGTAACGTGATAGTTTGACGAAACAATCCTCAAAATTAACGAAATGAGGCATGAGGATTCATGAATCGTCAAAAATGATTGTGTTATTTCTGAGAGTGTAGTAAGAGCTGATCTCCCTTGTACTAAATTTAAAGATCATATTTCAGACAGACAGGTCGACGGATGGACACCTAGACAGATAGGACAATGTCAAAAACCACTTTTTTCGGAATCAGCTTTCTCCAATAGGTGTAGGTAACACGAAATGTCCATTTTGGTTTTTTTTAGCCCAATCTCAATACTTATATTACCTTAAATATCATATAAAGGTAATTGAAAGTAAAAAACTACATTTGTGACATCTGGAATATTGAGATAAAATATTTGCAGGTGGTAAAGCAAATCAAAATACCGTATTCAGTGCTAATTTCCAGAAAACTGAATTATTACGAAAGAACAAGTAAAATAGGAAACAAAATTATTTTCATAAACTATAAATGTAGCATAGATCTTTAAAGTTTCTCAATTACTGCGAGTTATCTTTAATTCAAAAGAACTTGATCGGGTGGCATTGTGTTTGCTTCTTTTATTTGCGAAGCGGAAGTTAACTATTAAAGAAAAAGTGCTTATAATTTAAATAGAGACAATTACAAGAAAAAAGATATAGGTTCGTAAAATTACTTTTATTAAGGATTAATCCTTTTTTTTGGTGCATCGAATTTATGGACTGAAAATCTAATCACTAATTTATAAAATTAATATAATATGTTTTATATTTTGTAAAAGATTAAAGAAAAAGTGTTTAAAGAATTCTAAGCTTGTGCATTAATATGAAATTACAAGTTTTTTATTTTAACATTTTGGTATTATATGCAAGTGTAAAAGGACAACATTATAATCAATATGTAATTCAAGACATTGGCGAGCGTAAATTTACCAATTTATAATTCTGCAGCATTGAAGTAAGAAAAATCAGTGTAACTAGATTTATAATATTTCAAATATAAAATATATCATTGATATAAATATACTGGAGACATTTTAAAATAAATGAAAATAAGTATTTGATTATAAATGAATGTTCATAGCGTTACAAAAAATATTCCTCATTCAATAATTATTTAAATTTTTGTTTAAGTAATTCACGTCTTTCATTGATAAAATATACATTGTAGACTATAATCAAAAACTTTTTCAATATATAAGACAGCTACGGTGAACGGAATTTTCAGAAACGTTTCCAAACTTTTCGGAAATCTTTTTCTATAATTTTCAGAAACCTAAACGAGCTTTGAGAAAAGTATTTTAATTTTTTCTATTTTATATTCGAGTTGGGGTAGGATAATTAAAAATAGGTTGGATTCGAACTTAAGAACCAATGAAATGGTTCAATCTCATAACCTTAACAATTAAGTATGGATGTTATATAAAAAAATTATTGATAAAAGTTCGATAATGCTTTACAGAGTGAATATTGTATATACACTGTTAAGCAAGTGCAAATCAACTATGTTACTACCCGAGACAAATGATTTGGTTCCTTTTTTTACAAAAATCTTTAAATCAGGGGAATCTATTGATTTGTTAAAGTTAGTATTTTTGCACGCTATTATATGACCGACAAATTGCATTTTAGGTAAATATAATCAACTTAAATATTAAAGAAGATTGGTAAGCAGTTTTTTTTTTCATCCTAAAATAATATTTTTAAAAATTAAGTTTATTAAAATAAGCATTATACAAGACTAATCAAGACCATAGTATTGAATCAATTACATAGGGCAAATTAAGTTACATGAAAAACGAATTTTAAAATATTAAAATTTATGTTTTATTCTTAAAGAAATACATGATATTCACAAATATTTAGTTATAGGTTAATATTTGCTATTTGTGTGCAAAATTGTTTAACATATTTTTTACTAGAATAATTATGCTACCTCTCACAATGTTTTTATAACTTATACACTGGCATAGTATGAGACATACCACAATTCGTACTTACTACATCATAACTTTAACTTTACATTTGCATTTCTTATTTCTTTAGGCATCATTTAGAGAGAGCCAGTCTGAGTAAAATAATTTAAACGTTATGGAATTTTTTATATACATTTTTTGACTATAAATAACGGTAAAAAATATTGTATAACCTTTGTAAATATGTTCGTATAATTATATTAATACTTTACTTGATATAATTTTTAACGAAAAATAGGGATGTAAAAAAAAATATATGATATAATCAATGCACATAATATTTGTCTTGGTAAGTAGAATGCAAAGCTATACAAAATTTCAGAAATTAATAATAACTACTAAAATATTCAGAACTCCAGGAGTATTAAAAAGTTTAATGAATGTTCGGTATAGCATTTCCATTTGTAAGCTGAAAAAATGCATTTGGTTAAAATCGCAAACAATCAATCGCATTCCCGCGTAAGGCGAATTGATGTTAGTTATCAATGAAAATTATGAATGAAAAATATATACGTGATAGCTTTGTAACCCATAGAAATTGTAACTTTGTATTCTAGTAGAAACATTGCTAATGTCTTACATTTTCACAATTTTAATAGGTCCATTTACTACTTAATTGCAAAGTAGTAAACTTGAATTCATTTGAAATCTCAAACTGGTTGACGACAAAATTGCTATCTTGTACGAGATAATTGAATTGAGCGTCATCATATATTTGACATGGTAATTCACATTTATCTTTTACGTTTGTGTAATCTTAAGTTATTGTAAGTTTGAAGTAAGCAAATATAATTAGGGGAATCTATATTTTAGTATAGATAATTGATTTCAACACACACCCAAATGGTGCTGTTAACTTTTTTGATACAATATTTAATGCATGTTTCGTTCTATGAATATCTTTAAGATTATTTTCTATTTTTTAATATGGTAGAGTAAATTAATTATGTGCAGACACTATGGAGATTTCAGCCTCCCAGTCTGTCTGCATCCGTCTTTTATCCGTTCAGTTTTAAAAATTAATTTTTACTTTGAAAGATATAACGTAAGACACGTGTATTTTATCCTTTTTGACGTAGGATAGCCTGTTATAAATTCAGTTCTAAGATTTCAAATTTTATTTAATAAAATTATTTTTCTTTTAAAGGTATGGGGGCATTACATACTAGGTTTGGGAGTTTTTTGGTCTGTCAGTACTAAAGAGATTCTATGAGTATTATAGTAGACGGAAGTAGGCTAGTTATGTTCATTCTAAATTTGTAGCCGAAATGAATAAATTTTTCACGAAGTTAATTATTTTATCTATGTATCGAAAAGTTCAGGAAAAGAGAACTATTAATTTAGAGGTAGTAATAAAAATTAAATGTACATATAGAATTCAGCCAAATGTAAAAGCAACATTCTCTCGAACGTTTTGATGTGTGTTTTCCTCTTCAAAATATTTAGCATTTTATCCATGTAACATATAAAATAGTTAAATATTTTATTCTTCTTATAATTCCTTTTTAGACGTTAAATCCTGAATAAAAAGTAAATATGGAACTATTGTGTGTGACAAGAACAAATAAAAAATGTTCTTGCCTAATTTTCGTTCTTCATTTGGTTGTAGCTTTAAGCCAGTAATCCATTCACGCTGTAGCTATGCTGTAGCTGGATTTTGTGATGTCATTTGCTGTATCTAGCGTGGATGGAAGTTTCTTGATTTATGGGTTATTTCTCTCAATAAAAAGTAAACAAACAAGAATATTAAGTTAAAAACCACGGACAATTAAAAACTAAATGACTCTTATGACTGCTCATGACCGAAACCAATTTACAGCTTTGATATCGCTTGGAAAACGATTCAAAAATCTAGCTTCAGAAGTACAGCATTGACCACGCGCGCATGCGTACTAGTGACAGTTACGTCACAAAATCCAGCTACAGCATAGCTACAGCGTGAATGGATTACTGGCTTTGGAGTAGTACGAGATAAGGGGTTTGACTTCAAATTCCTGGCGATTTCTCAACTGTATGTAATAAAATATCTATCTACCTAAAACGTCTTTGCAATATTTTTTCTCAGAAAGCTTATCATTTAACATTCGCTTTTTCTAAAGTCAAATCATTTCATAAAGAATTCCACTTAGTTCCATTTTATCTTCACTGTGGTATAATTTATGTAACTAATATTTTTTTACACATAATATTAAAAAATTTCACAACTATTTTTGTGACAATGAATTTAAAAAAGTTTGAACTTCTTATAAAACTTAATTATTAACTTTTATTAATAACTTAAATAACCAACGCCAACTCAAACTTTGTAGTTCCCTATAAAAATATAATCCACCCACACCTTCTCCTACTCCTTCACTAACCCCAACCCCCCCCTTTCGTGGTCTTTACCTTCACATTATCGCAATTAAGAACCAATTAAGGAAACGACCTTAAAGCTGTAGATTGGGCAATAGGCGATAAGGGACCTCTCAAGCAGATTTGCTGACGTCATGCCATTCAAATCGCCATCCGCAATGTCTGGTTAATGATGCCCCAAATTCGATACTGGGCCCGGCTCAAGATACAATTGGCAGGTAATGATTATCTCGATCCCGATACACGGGCGCGAATTCGAGCGCATAATTTGCGAGATAATCATAATTGGATCGAGTTTATTGCGATACTTCATTGAAACGTTTGGAGAACGATTAGGGGGAAGGTCGGGGTACTAAGAAAGTTCATTAAGGTGGGTGAACTTGGTATGGAAGTTCATTTAGGTAATTTTATTAATTGGTTTTTAATTGTAATGGTTATTTTCAATTGAGGTTATATTAGCAGAAAATATATGCAGTCAATAGGAATAAATGTATAATTAGAGATAAAAACGGAAACAAACTGAGAATATTTTTCTCTATATTCACATACAAAAGTTTCTAAAACTCTACGACCGACGATTGTATTGCATATAGTTTTGGAACCCGTTTAACATTACCTTGTTTTTTTTTACTAGTTGATGTTGTAAAATTTCAAATTTTCTATATTTCATCATCATAGTTGGCCCGACAGCCCATTGTGGGCCTTCGCTTTCGTAAGAAGTTTTTCAAATCCTACTCTGTTTTGTGCTTGGGACCTCCAGTTTCTAATCTTTATGAGACAAAAGTTCGTTCTGTGAGAGCAGTCCGGTTTTTTCTTCTTTAGACTTCTTTCTATATTTATTTGTTGATATTTGTTTGTTTTAGAGTTGCTTTTTTAGCTCTGGTTAACTATACAATCAACCTTTCGACTAAATTAGGATTAGAATCGGAATAAGAAATAATTAGGTAGGTAATAAGAAAGTTTATTAAGGTGGGTGAACTTGGAATGGAAACTCATTTGGGTAATTTTATTAATTGGCTTTTAATTGTAATGGTTATTTTCAATTGATGTATATTAGTAGAAAAATATATGCAGTCAATAGGAATAAATGCATAATTAGAGATAAAAACGGAAACAAACTGAAAATATTTTTCTCTATATTTACATACAAAAGTTTCTAAAACTCTACGACTGACGATAGTATAGCATATAGTTTTGGAACCTGTTTAACGTTACCTTTTTATTTTTTACTAGTTGATGTATGTAAAATGTAAATTGTTCTATATTTCATCATCATAGTTGGCCCGACAGCCCATTGTGGGCCTTCGCTTTCTTAAGAAGTTTTTCAAATTCTACTCTGTTTTGTGCTTGGGACCGCCAGTTTCTAATCTTTATGAGACAAAAGTCCGCTCCGTCAGAGCAGTCCGGTTTTTTCTTCTTTAGACTTTTTGGGGCAACTAAGGAGAACGATGTTTGGAGGGGTTTGTATAACCACGAAGTGTACAATATATATAGACAGCCAAATATACTAAGAGTTATAAAGTCATACAGGATCAGATGGCTGGGACATGTTTTTCGACGTGAAGATCTGGACCCAGTTAAAAAAAGCTAACGTTTTCAAAGATTGAGGGTACAAGGAGAAGAGGGAGACCGGCTACTAGGTGGTTGGATAGTGTTGAGAAGGACCTGAAAGTGATGGGAATAACCAGATGGAGAAATCTGGTTGCAAGTCGCCCTGTCTGGAGAAAGCGGACTGAGAAAGCCTTGGCCTGCACCAGGCTGTAGTGCTGTTAAAGAAGAAGAAGACTTCTTTCTATATTTATTTGTTGATATTTGTTTGTTTTAAAGTTGCTTTCTTAGCTCTGGTTAACTATACAATCAACCTTTCGACTAAATTAGGTCGAAATAAGAAATAATTAGGTAGGTACTAAGGAAGTTCATTAAGGTGGGTGAACTTGGTATAGAAGTTCATTTGGGTAATTTTATAAATTGGTTTTTAATTGTAATGGTTATTTTCAATTGAGTACATTAGTAGAAAAGTAAATGCAGTCAATAGGAATAAGTGCATAATTAGAGATCAAAACGAAAACAAATTGAGAATATTTTTCTCTGTATTCCCTTACAAAAGTTTCTAAAACTCAACGACTGACCGATGGTATTGTAAGTATTAGAACCCATCAAACGTTCCCCTGTTATTTTTTTACTAGTTGATGATGCAAAATTTCCAATGTTCTATATTTATGTTGCTTTTTATTTGTTTTAGAGTTGTTTTTTTTAGCAACTGGTCAACCTTTCGAATAAATTAGGTAGTATGTTTCTATGTTATCTGGCTATGTATTTCTGGCCTCATGATGAGCTAAACACAACTAATTACATCTTCCAATTTATAACAATGGTAAAGTAACGAGGTCGACACCTGGGAGGTAACTCAGAGACAGCCAGTGACGCCATCGTGCATTTGTAAGATACTTTCGACTACACAAATTTCACTAGCACCAGTGTAGCACTGTACTCAGGACAAATACAGACTACAATCGTCTGTGTTCATATATCCCGGGATTTTTATACGTGAATTTTTATATGCTTGGTTAGCTCCCTGAACATTCGGCCACCTAGTCTGCAACAAGATTATATATGCAAATACATTTGTCAAATTTTACGCTCGTGGGTTTCAACTTCAACGTACGGATGTAATTGAGACATAGCGACAGTTATAAACAGGAAGGCAATTATAAGTGGGTGAATTTAATTGCAGTTTTTCATTCGTAGATGAAAAAGCTTTGAGATGAGAAATATAATGTAAGTACTTCAAATTTAATTAAACTTTAATCATAAAGATTTTAATTTTTCATTAAAAAGTTTATTTCATTTTATAATTCTATTTTCTAATTTAAGCGTACCACACCTTTCTAAGGTTTAGCAATTCAAGAAATATTGCAATAAATAAAGACGTTAAATGAAATATAAATATATTTTTAAATTCTAGTGCAACGATTTTAAACGCTAAATTTTGGCATAACAGTTCGTTTTAGCCCAAAAAGAAAAATCTAAAATTCCAATAAGTTATTCGAATATAAAAAGCTATTTTTTTCAAACTATTATTATTTTTAGTAGAATATTTACTTTAGGTTGACAAGCCTCTGACACATTTAATGATAGAATAATTATGAATATTTTAAAGTGTTTGTTTTATAGAGAAGAATAGTTGACTTTACCACTTAAACTAATAATACTGGTTGAAACATATTTATAGTAGTTACTTCTCATACATTTCATGCTTCGATCGATTCAGCTTTAAACAAAATCTAGGGGGGAAAAACCAGGCTCATCTATAAAACATCAGCATAGCCTTTATTGAGTTGAACTGCATCGTGAAAGTACACATTTATATGAAAAATGTATAATATTCTGAGCACAAAGCTATTGTCCTAGTATCATAAAAGAAACGCTCCATACGAATTCTATGGTATGCAAATGTGCTTTACATGATACAAAAATTTTCAAAAATACACAAAAAAAAGTTTAAAATGTTTCAGTTCTGCTATTTATACATTACGATACGAATGTGAGTACTGAATTTCAAAGTAACTTTAATCTAAAAACGCGATCGATCAAAAATGGGTACCATAATTTAAATTTTGTCATTTGTATCAGTTGATAGATGATGTCACGCGGAATAAAATTTGTGTCGCTATATCGCACTGGGAGAGAAAAAGTGACTTATCGGCAAAATACTAGTTTTTCAGAAAAATCGTCTAAAGTTAAATTTTCTATTGCATCTCTTTATAGATATAATAATGATATTTATTTAATTGAATTCCAACTAATCTACCAATCGATTTGATATTCGCTTTATCCCTAGATATTTAAATTTGTAATTACATTATAACTCAAAAAGTCACATTTGTCCGATAGGCCACTTTACCACGCAAGGTGCAATATATATTACGCGGAAAGGTGGAGTATTAAACATGTTAAAACATTATATTTGAATGGCTAGAATATGCATATTTTTCGATCATCTTAGATTGTTTTACAACAAAATCATCCCGCAGCATCTACTTTTTTTTTCTAGTGGAAGACTGGGACTGGGAGGGGGGTACGCGAAAACCCGACATTTTATATTTATGTTAATACGCGTATGTTTGGTAACATGCGTATGTTTGTTAATACGCCATTTTCCCGCGCATGCTTTGATATTTCAAACAACGAGGAATATAGTACGCTTTTAAGTCTATCATAGTTAATGTATTTCAGTTCAATTTATTCGCATACATACAATAGGAAATTTGAATAAAACATTCACTTTTGTTCGATAAGGAAAAACTTTTATTGTTGTTAGAACTGCACATCCAAACGCTTCACAAAAGGAGAGAAAAAATCAACAAATACTTGATTGGAAACAGAAATTGTTAATTAATTTATAGTTTTATTTAATAAATAATACTCCAATGAAACTTACTTAAAAATGTGAATATTTTCATATACAGTTCCATAAAATAAATTATGTATAAGATAATACGTACTCAAATACGAATATAGAAGTAAATAATCCTTTATTTATTACACTGTAATGTTGCCAATTTATTGATAATTTCTAATTTTTAAATGTAGAGACATCTATTGCTCAAAAAAAGTAAATAAAATTGAAAGAAGTAAAAACCAAGTTATATTTAAAAGTGTTCCGTTTAGATTTTGGTTTTTTAGATTTACCTTAATATTTTCCTATAAATTTTAATCGTATTAATAAATATAATTACAGGTATTTGATGTAAATTGTACTACCCGTCTATCATTGTTTTCTGTTTATTGAATTACAAATAGAGTAGCTAAATTCCCCAAGATATTGGTTAAAAGATGCTAGTTCAAAAATGGTGTCATAACCAAATAAAAATTTGGTTAACACTTACGAATCCTGTTTTACTATTTTTTTAAAATAATTTATCCTCTTCCCTACACTGCCCTAAATACAGTACCGAAGTTAATTTTTTTTATATATTTAATATTATTTATGTTTTATGAATTAATTGTAACTGTTTTATATCTTTTCTATTTTCGTAAAAAAAATTTAACTGAATAAGTGTCAATTGTTTTTTTATCTAACCAATTTAAAGTACAATAATGCTCGCAAATAATTAATTCAGCAGTTCAGAAGTTTATACATTTAATCTTTAATTTTTTAATAAATCTAGTTTTCAATGCATGACTATTGAATTAGTTGATTGTCGGGTGTCTTGTGAATGTAAGTTGTTTCCATAAAAATGCAATAAAAGATAATAATATATTTTTATCTTTATATTCAAATTCTTATAAATGTTAACAAAATAAATACTTATTTTCAAACAACCGATAAAATCAAACAAAAGAGCTCTAACGAAACATCTTCAAGCAATCTTTAAACAGTGCTTTCTTAACAATGGAACACAACTTTAAAATCCACTGTGAACCATGCATCTAATTTAAGCAAAAGGTTTTTTAAAAAATCTTAAGTTGACATTTAAAGCATCAACAATGTATTCTTATGCGTTTTTATCTTTTGTCTCAGTAGACCCTCTCATGCTTAAGTAACTTCGAAACAAATTAAGCTAATTTAATTTATAAAATGAAGTTTTCATTTAAATTAATTATAACATAATCTATAAAAATCCTTTAAAGTTACCACCAGGATGGCGCAACCTATCGTAATCTATTATGCGATTGTTTTTGTAGTGATTTAATTTAATTAATTGGCACATATATTTTTGAGATGGTAATTAAAGTTTTTAAATGCTAGATGCAAGAGAAAATTTTCGTAATTAAATTATCCTATTAACTATCTTGGTTAAAAATGCTTTGTGGATTTTCTTCAACGTATTTAAGTATCTTAAGACCTATTGCATAAAATTCAAAGATAGGGATAGGATTATAAAGTTATAAGGGACCTGAATCATTATTGGTTGTAATCTTTAAAAAAATGAAAAAAAAAAGTTCATTGAGACTTAATTATTCGCAAGATAGTAAAAATTAAAAATATTTTAAAGTATGAATAAGTTGAAATTAAAAGACTTATAAAAACAACTTTCAGAGGGATAAAAATACTATTTAAATCTGCAATTCTATTTTTATTTATATCAACTCAAGACTTTTTAAAATATACACTGGTAGACAATTGCTAAGGACGATACGGGTTTTTCAATGTAACTTAGTACAAAAGCTTTCCCAATCAACACATTTAATACCATAAGATCCTCAATACGTAAGGACATGAGTAATGTAAAGCAACGCTTACTAAAAGAGAAATCAGAGAGATAAAAAGAAGATTTATTGAAAGATAAATGGAATTCCGTATCCATGCATCTCTGAGGTGGAGATGAATTTCGGACTTTCACTTATGACAATTTTACGAGTTCGCCTTGAATACCGATAATCCAGTAAAACATCAAATCTACGACTTAGTTTTAACCTCAAAAACATCGTGTAAAAAAGCCTGGTCCTTTGACAACTGATCATTAAATGTGAGAAACGTCTATGTCGATGTCGATTCTATGTCGTACAAGTGTTGTCTTGTTAACCATTTAATGAATATTCACCGATATGGGCTTCTGGAGCCGTATGTATCACGTATCCGCAATAAATCATGTTTAATGACTTTCTTCCATTTTCGATGATCCGTTTTTGTATGGTATTTTTTAGGCCGCAGCTGTTTCGCAGTTTTAATGCTTTACTGGATTATCGATATTCATGGCACACTTGTGAAATTATCGTAAGTGAAGGTCCAAAATTCATCTCCACTACGGAGATGCATGGATATGAAATTTCATTTCTCTTTCAATAAAGCTTCTATTTATCCCTCTGATTTCTCTTTTAGAAAGTGTCGCTAAAAAATCATGTCTTTACGTATTGGGGATCTTACGGTATTAAATGTGTTGATTTGAAAAGCTTTTGTACAAAGTTATATTGGAAAAACCATCTCATCCTAAGCAATTGTCCGCCAGTGGGATAGATAAGAATACAGTTTACAAAAAGCAGTACAAAGTTACCCTTCTTTATGTAACTCAATTTATTTTATTATAAGAAGATATGTTTAATTGATTTCAATTATGTCTCAAATATTTTCTTATTATTTTTTTTAATAAATTACAAAATCCGAATTTCAATTATCATTTGCAGGTTTTATTGTAGTATGTTATTTGAGATGAGATAAGAAATTTTGAAGTAAAACTAATAATATTAATTCAAGGTATTATACGTAATAAAATTTCAACACTGTCAATTTAACAGAGCAATATAATTTTTACTTACCAATCACTATTCACATCATTACTTAAATAGTAAAATTAAAATTGACAACAATAAAATAAAAATCTGCTTAAATTTATTGTTGAATTCTTAAGTCCATGTCAAACAGTTAAGTCCAACAAAACAGTTATGTCAAACATCATCATTTAAAAAAAATTAATGTATATTTTTCCATGATGTGGATAAGTTCTAAAAAGTCCAAAAAATAACTAATTTGCGGTGCAGTTTTCACCTAATAACACATCACTGAATTTTATTTACTTTTTAAATTAATCAAAACTAAATATTTTTTAACGTGTAAAATGGTAAATATTGTGATATTGAACTTAGTTTATTGCTCACATACTCATAGTTTAGTCCATAGTTATATACGTTTATTGCATATATAATCAATAAATCACTTAAATTATAATGGTGTTCCCTCAGCCAACGGAGAAATGCACATTTTACAACGCACGATAAGATATTCTAGTCAAAGTAATTTCATATTTTATTATTCGAATAACTCTTCAAATTTATGAATTCATTCCAATGTAATTTTCAGAAAAAAAAAGAAAAAAAAACGAATATCTCAATATAAACTATTATGAATGAATTTTTCATCATAAACATGATTGCTTAAAACGGGATTTATCTTTAATCAACTATGATTGCCCCATTACCGATTTCCAAAATTCGCATCACGAAGAAAATATATTTAAAAAAAATTAAACTGCCACACAACCTTAAAACAACTCAAATCTATCGATTCACCACACGACAAAGTACTCTATCAAAACCCATAATGATACGAGATACATCATCGGCATATGCATAACGATACGATAGGATTGAGACACGGATTTCCAAAGCACTCTTTTTATGAAGGATGTCAGTATATATCGATTTGGAGTGGAGAGAAATTATTGTCATCTCGGGGACAATGTTTGAAGACAATGGGCAAGTAAATATTATCCTGGAGAAAGGAAATCATCATCAGCTGCGTACTTATTTGAATAGACACGATTAGATTTTCGATGGTCTGAGATTCATCGACCAGATTCATTGTGTTTGAAACTTTTGACGATCCAAGATATTTAATGACATCCTATATTTCATCCCATACTGAAACGGATATTCTGAAATAACCTCCTATTGAATTTTCAAGAGATTGTTTTCACAATCTTTGATTTATAAGAGTTTAAGGAAATGTTATTAGACCTCGTTTTAATCATTTCATTGTGGTTTCGAAGGATTATAAAATAATTATGTATTTAATGTTGACACCAGAAATAAAACAGATAATAATAAAACAGCAAAAAATAATCCTAGCAAAGATAGATTAAGCTTAAATCAAAAAAAATTCTGCATTTCATAAAATATAATTAGTATAATCAGGGATTTAATGTATGGAATGCAATATGTGAGAAAAGTCAATGTATATCTTTTGCCATTTTTTCTCCTTACTAAAATGATAAATTTACAGTTTCATCTTTGTTTTATTTAAAAATTTAATCTGAAAATGTTCTCTTTATAATTTTAATTTTTTAGTGAAATCAAGTCATCTTAAAATATTCGGAATAGATACGGACGAAGTTTGGTGTAAATTGTACAGTGGTGTAATGTACAGTGTTCAGTTTTATCATATTTCAAAATTTTAGTTGTTTGACATTTTAATGGGATCCTTTATAAGTAAAAGTTTTCATTTCTCAAAAACATATTATCAAATTATTGTAAATTTGTTTTGATGACGTGCATTTATTTAATGTATGTTAACGACAACAAAATATTTAAGCTAGGAATCTCCTAGAGAAAATGTTACACTTATTTTATTGTAAGAAATGCTTTATTTGTGAAATGCAACTATTGGCATGCATTTAGTTTTCATCCGATTTATTAAGTAGTGATACACCAATGATACCAAAATTTTACACCACTCATTAACCTTTATATATTTTTTAACGTCGTCCTTTTTTTAACTCTACCATTGTTGGTTATAGACATATTTCAGGCTTGTTTGAAAGGTCAAAGACCCGCTTATAAACCCTCATCAAGTAAGACAGACGCAACACACCACATGCGTGACAGATGCTGCCAACTATCGCGCGCCACCTCTACAATTTAGACATGTCCCTGAAGGGGATGGAAATAGTCTCCAGGGATCTGTCCCCGTGATAAACTACGCAATGACCGCCCACAGGACTTTCGGACCCCTCAGATTTAACGGGCACGTTCTCCGCATATACTCGACAAACACAAACATCCATGCCTTATCAGGATTTGAATCCGAACCCAGGGGCCCCTAGCTATCTAACCATTGCGCCTCCGGTTCGGCCTCTACCATTATATTTATTTAGCGCCACCGTAAACCATTAAACATCATATGTATAGCAAAAATTATTGCGCAAGTAATGAGCCTCTAGCTCTATAATAGTTATACTCTAAACCAAATATTTATTCTACTTACATTTAATTTCACTAAATACTAATCTCATTTAAATATTTTAGAAATACCGAATTAGACAGATTGTTTATTATGTTCTACATACTTTTATTGAAGATCGAAGAATTATTAAGAACCCCGAGGACAAATTCAAATACTCCTTAACATAAATGTTATATGAGGAATATTTTGAACAATCCTAATATTAAATTTGGAATCTGAATGATTATTTGTGTCGTGAACTTCGTTTATCTTAGAGATTGTACTGAAGTTTAAACTCATTGATGTTTTCAAGTAAAGTATATGAGTTTGAATAAATTATTGTTCAGATAAAATAAGTTACTAAGATAATTTCCAAAATCTACTATTTATGTATAAAATATTTAAAATGTAATGCTTAAATTTTTACATGCACCCAGTAAAGTAAACGTTTAATTTGTTTTCTTTTTGGTGTAGAATTCTCGAAATAGCATTTATCACATAAATATTATAACATTTTAAACTAGTACAACCTATTCGTTTAAAAACAGAATGCAAAATTAGCCTTTCTTGAGTTATGTAAGTACAGTTATGTAAAGAAACAATGGAAGAGCAGGATGCTTCAAGATTTTGAATTTTCATTTAATGTTAACGAAATAATTCTGTTAGTTGTTGCACATTTAATATTGTAGTAGCTGTAATGTCTGTATAACTAATAATCATAACTCCAGATTCTTGTGTGCATTTTAAAAATGTGTTTGTTAAAGCACAAGCCAGTGAGCAAGACTTGAAATTGAATTGATGATATTTTGAGTGGCTATTTTGTAATCGGTCTAATTCAAACGGATACATGCATTGTAAATCCATATCTATGTACAAAGTTAGTAAAGAATTCTATGTTTTGACTACTCTTTTTGAAAGAAAGAATATATTAAATTATGTTTGTTTTCCTATTAGTGGCGCAAATGAATTTTAATTCTTATAAAGCCCCTTTGGCAATGAAAATTGTTTTTTTTTTAATTCTCTCGATTACATGTTTATCATTATAACTGATATAACCATAAAGTTTTTGTTTAATAAACACTTTTCCCGATAGTTGTTACAGTTTTTAGGCATACCGAAATCATATTCTCATCGTTCATACATAATAGCAGATTATTCGAATTACGAAAAATCTATTTAAACCATTTAACATCCAATATTTATTTACTCTTAAATAATCTCGATTATACATATGATTCATCCGAAAACTAAAATAAAATATTCCAACTTATGTTAATATAGAATAAAAACTTGATATGTTTTTATGTGTTCTTGTGATTCCAAAAAAGTGTAATTATCATTCCAAAAAATTAATTACCTTCCCTTTAAAAAAAAACCCTGTTTATTTGCACCAGGAAACTCAATGATACTACTTCAATTTGGAAAATCTAACTATACTTCAAACTATTGTTTGTTTTTAAAGAGGAATTCATGTAAGCAATTATTTTTCTAACTTCGCAAATTTTACTTTAGTTTGTGCTTATTTGGGTATGTTTGCTTAAAATACGTTTCTAATAACCCAATATTTACTGTAAATAAAAAAATATATGTTTTCGCAAAAACTATTTATTAAAACGCATTTTATTAATTGTAATGGACATTTATTTTAGAATATTTGTTTGGCAAACAACTAATCTCTGCAATGGCGTTCCGAAAATTCACACAATTTAAAATTTTATGGCTCAAATGAAGCCTACTCAAAAATGAAAGTTTTTTAAATATCAGTTAGATACAAGTTTTTGATAAAGCAAAATCGGTTGAGAATTCTCCTATACATATGAAATTAAAGTATAAAATAGTTATTTTCAGCTGTTAAAAGTATTGAGTTTTATTTATTGATATATTGTCTCGAGTTAGGCGATTTTTATACATTGTGTGTTAGAACTTAACTTAAATGATAATGATAGTGCCGTTATAAAGGCAATTAGAAAAATGTTATGCCACTTCAATGAGTATGGGAGCGTGAATAATTTTTTAAAAAAAATTAGAAACTTATGGAATTCTTAAAATAGATTTTGTTATCTAGGGGTTACAAAGTAAAAATTAGAATAGTTTTTCAAATTAAAATTTTTTTATTTTAAAACTACCTTTTTGAATTTCGTGTATTTAATTATGCCCTTTAATAAAAAAACTGAGACGTTTATCTAATAGTACATGTATGTTTTTGAATTTAAAAATTATACTTTTTGATGATCGTTTCTTTAACTATACTCTTGCCCATATTTTAAATATTGCTTAGCTCCACTTTGATTGTGATGTATCACTTTGTATTTTAACTAGAACCATCCCAATTTTCTCCAAATACTGATGATAGATACAATACTGCATAACATTTGGTATACAAAGGCATAACACTCTGATTCATATACATTACCCATAAATCATCCACAATATACATAATTCATACCAAAACAAAGACAAAATATCCGAAACCAGCATTCACACCACACAACAACAGATTTGCCTTTTCTTTATGTGTAATTATGATGGCATTCCGACTCCCGTGCCGCCATTTCTCATATTCTTTTTAGAACGAACTATCTTTCCGCGTCTCGCAGGTGACGCGATACCGTTCATTTCGTCGCCTTCCTCACAGTGGTGTGACTAAATGCGTGAGAATGTGTTCTTTATAACTGGGCTATTTATCTTAATAACCGTGTTGCTAAGATGGAGGATTGCAGAAAATGTTAGAGAAAGGGCGTTTGTTTTGTGAGTCTGGAATGGGTTGTTTCGAGACATGAAAGAATAAGGAATGAGAGAAATAATGCTAAATGTTTATAAAACTGTCTTTTCATATTTAGAGTTTTTGAGTAGTACTGGGTATTATTATCCGATTCAACTTGTTAGTCAAATAAGAGGGCATGAATATGACTATTTCTAGAACAAAAAATTGCTTTCGTACGAAAATATTCTACAATGCTGATCAGCATAAATTTTTAATACGAATATTTAAAAAAAAAAAAAGAAATGGAAAGCGTTACTTTGAATTTAGATTCAAAAAAGGGATTTAAAAAAAAAAGAATACTTAATATTCTTATGATTATTCTAATTAATATAATTTAAAATTTCTACGTTAGCAGGTGACGCGATACTGTTCTTTTTGTCACCTTTTCTCACCGTGGTGTGACTAAATGCGTGATAATGTGTTCTTTATAACTGGGCTATTTATCTTAATAACCATGTTGCTAAGATGGACTATTGCGGAAAATGGGAAGGAAAGGGCGTTTGTTTTGTGAGTCTGGAATGGGTTGTTTCGAGACACGAATGAATAAGGAATGAGATAAAGAATGCTAAATGTTTTTAAAACTCTAACTGTCGTTTCGTATTTAGAGTTATCGAGCAGTACTGGATGTTATTATCCTATTCAATTTGTTAGTCGATAACCATAAATGAGCATGGATATGACTATTACTAGAAGGAAAAAAATTGATTTTGTACGAAAATATTCTACAATGCTGATCAACATTAATTTTTAATACAAATATTTGAATAAACAAAAAAGAAATGGAAAGTGTTACTTACGTGTACTAATGACGTACAATACATAAAAAAGAGTGAATGTTATCTACCTTTATATAGTTATAGATTATTATTTCTTATTAAATATATACTAATCAAGTTGAATATAAAAATATATACTTAACATTTTAATAATACTATAAATTTACAATTAAACTGACCATATTTCCTAGCTAAACTTCAAATTTTTTCTTAAAATAATGTACAGAACGTTAAAGTTTAAAATAACGTAACGTTCGACCCCATTTTAGTATCTAAACTAAGTACCCAGTACTATTTTTATAGTTCCAACATCAAGTTTAGGACGAACAAAAGTTAAAGTGTGTAATAGTTAAGAACAGATAAAAATCTCTTCTTTTGAATGAAAATGTTGTTCACAAGTTTATTATATGCATGAGTAAATAATATAAAACTTTTAATTTTTCTGAATTCTTAAAGATATTAAAGATTAAAAGATTGAATCTAATGGTTAATGTTTGCAAACTCTTACCAAAATATGATTAATACATAAAATTAATGCATTTATTTTTCTGTAATAATACCTTTAAATATTTTAAGGAAACTTAGCTCACATTTTACGCGGAAAAGATCTGAATCTTCAGGAGAGTGATTTTCTTCCAGACTGTTCCGAATTTATTAGCTCTTTAATGGATTTTATTAATGCAATATATATATATATATATATATATATATATATATATATATATATATATATATATATATATATATATATATATATATATATATATATATATATATATATATATATTTATATATATATATATATATATATTATATATATATATATATATATTTTCATCAGAAAAGAGATCATATATATCTTTATAAGATTATATCTTTAACCCTTTCAGTCCCAAAAATTTACTACACTACAGAAACATCTGATATTCACAAAATAAGCTTATTTTAGGTCAAATATACGAATTCCATAAGAAAAAAAAATCCATTACATTTTTTTATATGGTTTTTGAAACAATGCCAAAATTCTTTAACTGTGGAAAACAACAAAATAAAAAATATATATACTACCGAAAAACACTTCGGGTTATATATTTTAAGGTATCTGACCATATTATTAAAAAAAAATTAGTTATTATTTTAACCGAAATAGTTTAAATTGTGTTTTAAATATGTGGAACTGAAGTGAACTTATCAAAAATCAGGAGAAACGCTTGTTTGACTATTTTCTAAATAAAAAAATTGTAGTTCTGACTTCTGTTGAGATTAAAGTAAAATTTTCTCTGATAGAACAAAGTGTGAAGAATCTAATGAAGTGTGTTTGGATGTCATAGCGAGAAATAAACATTTTGAAAAAAATATTGAAAGTGATGATGCCAAATGGCATCACTGGGACTGAAAGGGTTAAAAACAAAACTAACTTAATATTTTAAAATCAACTAAGTTATTTGAAGAAAATTAAATTTTTAAAATTCGTACTGTGAAATTGACCATAAGTTTTTGACCATTTCCATGCCTTTCGGAAGGAAAGCGAATAGTTTCAAATATTCATCAACTGATAAAATGTTTGTCCCAGACTCGCCTGTCAACAGAAATCTAAATTTAAGATAAATGATTCAATTAACATTTCAAATCAAGATGCCAAAAAACAATCAGACAGAAAATTTGCCTCCGAGAAAGAATAAAAAGTTAAGTTTTTATGTCAGTTTTCATTAAAGATTTTACTTTCAACAATTAATGTTCAACTATGTGTTAATTCTGTAACAATGATTTCATCGCATAACTTTAACATGTCGGGTAACAGTTTCCTATTCAGTTGTGTTAATAAGGACATTATTTAAATATTGTTCTCTCAAATGTATACCAAAACCTAAAACAAATATACAAATACTAAAACTTGCTGAAAGAACAATATTCATTGAACTAACTTTCATCTTTACTTTAAAAAGATATCGTTTGTATTATAAATAAAATAACAGACCATTGAAAAATATAATCAATCATCAAACAATCTGTAAAGCCTCAGTACCAGACAATAGCATGTACATAAAATTTCTAAAGATTCCCATGTTCCATTGTCATCTTAAAAGGCTATTATCGGGAGAGGTAATGGCACTTGGTCAAGACAACGATCTTCAAGTGCAACTTATGATCTTGGAGATAAAATAAAATCGACGCCGATTCTTCACTTTTCAAAGCTATAAATCACGAATAAGTATCAATTTTTGTCAGAATATAGCGTCGAAAAATTCCTGACGTACGAACAACGAAGAAAAACTATCACTATAAATGCAGTGCAGTGTTCTTTCTTGCTTCCGAGCAGACTTGGCGCCGACGCGTAAACTATTAATCATTCAGACTGTAAGAATTGTTTTGTACTTTTTGAATTTTTGTGTGCGTTCAGTCATTGAGTTTTGCAGAGGCAAATTGAGCATGTTTAGGCAGAAAAGAAATTGACATTGTTAAGATGTTGGGGAAATAATAAGAAATGCAAATGTGTGAGAAAAGACAGAAATCGAAGTGGGTGTTATTTGAATCTGAAAAGAAAATTCAATAACGTTTGGTGAACGCCTTTTCAGGTGACCCCATTGAGGGATAATCTATTTTTTAACAAATTTCATGATTGTTTACATTGTATCAGCTTTAAATTTAACTTGTAGACTTAAGCTTAAAAATGTTAATAATAACCGTATTAAGTTATTTATTAATGCAGTCTAAAAAAAATATACATCTGCATCCCCCATATCGTTGAATGTGTAGCTTTGCAAAGGAATTATTTCTGTATAAAAAAACAAGCCGTTAATTTACATTAATTAATGGCCAGCCCGCCGGTGCAATGGTTAGAATGCTAGTCTTTGGAGCTGATTGCTAGCCTTTGGAACTGCTCGGGTTCGAAGCCCGGTAAGGCATGGATGTTTGTGCTTGTCAATAGATGTTGTAATTTGTCTATGTGTTTGTGTGGTCCTTCTTTTTGTGTCTCTTGTGACTGTCTCTTCTGGCGAGCTGGATAATGGGCTATAAAACCTACACTCCTCTGTTTTAGAGGGCACAATCACTGTCATTTGTCATTGTCATTTCATTAATTAATGACTAAAAATCACTTTACATACAAATATATAAAGATCATTAAAATAGCAATTTTAAGTTAACAATGAAATTCAAAACTCTCACTATTACAAAAAGGTGTTTATGCTCAAAGAGAACCAATTACTAAACAATTAATTCGTCTTTTGAAAAACTATTTCTAAGGTGTTTTTTTCAGCGAAAGGTTTTGTATTCAACTTTATTTCAGAAGTATTCAAATCGATTAGAATTCACTACACATAAGTAAATAATATTCGTAGTAAAAAAATAATACTAGTAGTTTATAGGCACTCAGCCAGTTTGGTTGTTATGCCAACGAAAATGCCCGGATTGAAATCCTGAATAAGGCAAGGATGTGTTCATGGGGAAGATGTCGGCCGATTACCTGAAGGCTGTTCATATCTTACTTTTCCTGTCTGGAGTCACCGTCTTTGTAAATAAATGTATTCTCTCTTGAGTATCTATTATAAGAAAATGTGTTTTACTTTTATATATATCAGGATTGAGACACACGACACCAACATGTTATTTATTTGTATTAATTAATTTTTACATTTTGGAAAATGCAGTAAAAGATTCTTATTTATTTCAATTTTTAATTTTTACCGATGCATTCCCATACACATTTTATCTATTTATTATACATTTTATCTATGTATTAAATCAAGCCAACATTCCCGTATTATTAATTTGTGTGACTTTAACACTAAATGAATTTCCTAAAAACAATATTATTTTAATAACAAATGTAAATATTAATTACTACTTTGAGCCTCCAGCGCAATCGTTAGGCCGCTGGCCTTTGGAGCTGCTCGGGTCAGGTTCGAATCCCGGCAGGCATGGATGCTTGTGACCGTCAATAAATGTTGTTTTTGTTATTGTGTTATTTCTTTCTTTGTGACTGTAAAAATTCTTTCTGTTTCTCTACCACTTGACGAAAGCTTATAAGCGGTTCTCTGAACAAGCAAACAAGCTGGAATATATATGTACAGCTGGGGAAAAAAAAAAACGCTCCACCCTTCGTTTCTCGGCTGCTATTGGTCAAGGAACTTTATGAAAGGTGTCATTTTTCAGGAAATAGCGTAAGTAATTCAGAACTGGCAACAAAATGTGCATAAGGGGTCGTCTACATATTAAAATGAGTACCAACTTTGAAAATTCCAATGGCAACACCCAATTTTTTTTACATAAAAATGTTCAGCACCTTCAAAATACCCAATGTATAAAAAAGAATTATTCATTTTGCATTATTTGCTGAGATATTAAAGCATTAATTTTGAACTCGTTTAGGGGGACATCTCTAAAGTGAAAACAGTAATATTTGGGTTGCGTCTTTTCAAAACAACAAACTAACTGGGTTAACATAATCTCGCCAACGGATGCTAGAATTTGACTTTCTTCACTAATATTGTGATTTTTTTAATGTTTTTTTTTATTTTGAAATTATAAATTCAGAAATAAAACAAAGACTAGAAGATAAAAAGTTTTAATTTTAATTTAAGTCGCATATACGGTTATTTATAACGAACAGATTTTCAAATGCGATTAGTTATAATCACATTGACTAACATGATTATTGCATTAATGTTTCACATTTTTTATGCAAATTTTTGTTTCATTAATATTGCTGCAAAAAGTTAGTTAAAAATTTGTCGCCCTTTATCGGTAATATAAACCACCTATTTCAAAACGAGGGTTACAACCATAACACGATATTTAAGGAAAGCAAAATAAAATTATTCAGAATGATTGGGCAATGATTTATAATCAAGGAAAGTGGGCACTAATAATTTTAAATAAGCAATGTGGTAACAATAAAATGTACTGAAAACCAAATTCCAATTATATTTTAGCATATTTATTTTTGATACTCACTTCTTGAAATTGTACTGGAAATAACACATATTTAAAAACATAGTAATCGATATAATTTAAAGTTAATTCGACAAACAAAATACATTGCATGCACTTGAAATAAGAAAAGATTTTTAGACTTTTTTCAGGCATCAATAATTTGAATAAACATTTATCAACAAATGCTTTTCAATCACCAAACGATAATGCAAGTTAGGATCGAATTCACCAAGTAATTTTTTACACGATCCCTAAAATTCGACTTTTTCAGTTTTTTTACAATAACTCGGCAAATAATTGTTTTTGAATTAAAAAATTTGGGATTTTGGTTCTACTTGATCTACTTTATCGATTTATGTAAAAAAAAATCGGGTTGCTATTCATGTTTTATTTTTTATTATTTAAATTTAAATAAAAAAATATTAAAACTGAAAAATTGATGAAAAAACTTGTGTGATTTGTTTTTGGAAGATTAAGAAGTATGTAATGAAAAAAAAAACTTTCTTTAATTCCTTTTATTTGTGGAGATATGAATAAAAGTTTATGAAACTTTTTTAACATTATGGGCGTTCAACTTTGAATGCTTATAGCTCAGCAAATAATGCAAAGTAAATAATTTTTTTTTACAGATGGGGTATTTTGAAGGTGCTGAACATTTTTATGTAAAAAAAATTGGGTGTTGCCATTGGAATTTTCAAAGTTGGTACACATTTTAATATGTAGACGACCCCTTATACATTTTTTGTTGCCAGTTCTCAGTTCCTTACGCTATTTCCTGAAAAATGACACCTTTCACAAAGTTCCTTGCCCAATAGCAGCTGAGAAACGTGGGGTGGAGCGTTTTTTTTTTTCCCCAGCTGTACCATACCATACCATACTCTTAATTACTACTTTGAACCCTCACACTTTACTTACCATAAATTGCAATTCTACCCACACTTATCTATCCATCAAGCAGAAATAGACACCCGATTTAAAATATAAAAATAAATGATCGTAAGATATTACTTAGAGAAAATGGATCGAAATAGCGCCAAAACTACGAGAATAACGTATCTCAAAAGTGATCGAGCCTAAGCGTTTTTAGGGCCCTAAAAGCTATAAGAACTTAACCATGAGCTGAGTGTAAAATTCTTGTGATTAATGATATCGATGGTAAGTGATTAATAGATTGAGAGTGCTACGGAGTTTGACTTCATTCTCTCGGTTTGAAGTTTATTGGGGCATTAACCACATCTTTGCGTGGAAAAGTTTCAATTTTGATATAGAGTTAACAAAGTTGATACTTCAATTTTGTGGGAAAGGTCTGGTATAACGGTGTATCAGATATATGATGGCAGAATTTCACTTTTGATTAAGAATATTTCGGTTAAAAACAGTGGTTATTGTTTAAGTTTTCTTAAGTATTTATCTGAGTGTCTCAGAATAAAGTTCGAGCATGACTGAAAAATAAGTATGTTTACTTGTTTCTTGGTTTTTCCAAAATATTTGGAAAGTTTTTACGTCATTGTCATTCACATTCGTCTTTGCACGTCATTGTACTTTCATAGTCAACTTAAATACTGTGCTCTGAGATTGAATTTTCGTTTCGAGAAATTGAATTTATGAAAGGAATTTATAATTATGACATAACCTCGACTAAAATGCAACCCTGATGCAACAATATTTAAGGAATACCTTTTAACTGTGAAAGTTGTGCAGGTTGCGATTCATTAACGTAATACTAAATTTACACAGACATATTTTTTCTGTTTTGAGCAACCTGGCTAGATTTTTTTCGCACACACTTTTGGAAATTTCTATGAAAAATAGTTATATGAGTATTTATTATGTTAATATTTTACTTTATTCGTCAAAAGCAGCTAAACGACCAAAAATAAATGGTGCTACACAGTAAACTAGTAGATAAGTCATCATTTTCTCTCAATTTTTAACAATTACAATATTTACCCAGCACTATTTTCTCGCCCCAACACTTTTGGCCAATTACAATGTAGCAAAAATTTTGTTTGTTTTACTTATATGCATCAAAAGTTCCTTTGCAACGACTTTTGATGGCTAAGTTGGTACGACACACGCCTCGTGTTGAATAATGGTGTGTCTTACTCGATTCCTCAGATGTAATTTGTCATCATTGACTTTTAACCGGTGGTATAAGCACTCAGAAATCTGCACTTTAGTGTAATACTGCCCAGCCTTTCCTTCAACACAATTCATCTCGTTTGGGGTTTAGTAGGCAATGTCTGGATCAAGATTGCCTATTGGTACTGCACTCTCAGAAAAAACACTTTCATTTTTGACGATTCATGAATCCTCAAGCCTCATTTCGTTAATTTTGAGGATTGCTTCGTCAAACTATCACGTGACTTTTGAGTAAACGCGAATCCTCACTTTTACGATGTTGATTTTAACGATTCTGTATCTTGATTTTGAGGAAACTGAATCTCATTGGTTGTACTCAAATGCTCAAAAATGACGAAATATTTCTTTAGATTAGACGACATTTAAATCCTCATAAAAATGACGATTCAAATTTCCTCACTTTTAGGAAACGAAAACTCGGAGCATTTGCCAGTAATGTAATCGTCAAAATTAAGGAAAATTTCGTCGTTTTTGAGCATTCATTTTTAAGAGTGTATAACTTAATTTGTCCCAGCAATGGTAAAATAAAAATCTACTGAATCACGAAGGTCCCCTAGTACACTGGGACAGATGTGCATATTAATTCAGCGTAGACCTGAGTTAAGTTGTAGACCTGAAAATGTAAGGGCAAAATATTGCACGAAATTACTCTCGGTCACTTGCAACGGTTATAAATCGTGTAGTTTGGTTTTATGGTTATTTAATAACATTGATATTGGTTGATACGGTTTTAGACCTGTTTAAGCACAAAAAATTCCTGAACCCCAAAAATTACGTCGAAGTAAATGGACTGACTGCTACCGGATATTCTACCAGGCTTTTGCGTATTTTGTACATCATTCCTTCATACAAAATAATCCTAACTTTCGCAATTTAACAATAATACATTTTTATTCCTAATGTTCTTTTTTTTATTTGAAAGGATTTTAGGATCACCTTTTCAAAAATAAATAAATTCTGATCTCTTTAAACAAATGTGTTATTTTAAATAAATTCAATTCTAAATTTATGTAGTGAAATCAACCATACATTTTTTTTGTTCTTTGGAAAGTTACATTTTCAAAAAAGTTTCTAATAGTGAAGGCAGATCTTTTATTATCAAAAATACGAAAATAAAAAAAAAATTAACGTTAATTAAATTTTAAAAAAAAGACAGATTATAGGTGAAAAATATAGCAACCAAAGATAATTGAACTCTCAATAGTGTTAAGATAATAAAAACAGGAACATGTCAAGACCAATTACATTAATAATCAAGTTTTAGTTTTACCTTTAGGGGATGCCACTCCGCAGATGGTGAGTATAATCCCAATAACACATGCACATCTTTCAAATTTCACTATTTTCCTCTTGATCGTATTCATTTTTGGAAGCTTGATTATTGTCCAAACATTATCAAATTATGACTGATCTTTGTTCAGTTTCTCGTTCCCTATATGTTCTAGTATTTCCTTTTCAATTCGGAAATATTTCAGGATATCAAATTAATAGTAAGTACTCTATTCTATTTCAATTATATTTTATAATATCTTCCTCTGTTAAAAGTTATTGAAATATCCACAAAATAGTTTTAACTTACAAGCAAAAATAATAACCTATGAGCAATGATAAACGTTGAAAAAAGTTTTAGATTGCACCATGCTGAACTATTTCTTTATCCGTAAAGTTGGATGAGTTATTATGTCAGCAAAAATATATTTAAGATATTTTCTTAAGTATAGGATAAACATATTGTTTAAGTCATGATATTCAATGTTTTCTTTCCGTCGTTTGTTTACTTGGATTTACTATAAAAATGCACATCGTTGATGTCTCATATAGTCAAAATTGTTATTAGTTCCAAGTTCTTAAACATTATATATGCCAGTTTCATAGACACTTCAAAATTAGCACAATTTAAAATTTAACTGGAAGTGCACTATTTCCCTTTCAACAAAACATGGAATAGCTACGGAATCACATATTAACATTTAATAATATAATTTCAATACACGTAAAAATACAGTCTTGATTGACACCATTAAAGAAGAAAAATCTCAGACAAATCAAAAGACATTCATTAAGAAATCATATAAAAAATCTAAACTTCCCTAATATTTCGCCTAGTCCAACTTCCGTAGCTGATGCCACAAAGAATATACCAAAGAGCGTGGAGATAATTATTTGGTGCAAGTCGATTGTCTTTCCATCGATAGAACAGCCACCTACTGCCTGTTCCTTTTCCAAAAGTTCGTCTGCTGAGCGCCGGCAAACGGACCCTACAAGCCCCAAGGTGGGGCGCATGCGCAGGGGCGTGTAACGTGGAGAGGGCGTAGAGGGGACTCTGGAATTTCTGTGGGGAAAAGTCGTGAAGGAAAAAGGGTTGGGAGAAAAAAAAAAGGATCTTCGAACTCGAGGGATATTAATGATAACCTTTTAACGCCCAAGCTGGTAATTACAAGTGCATAATTATTTTTTAGGATTCTCAGTTGTTTTAAACATGAATAAGCAAGATGGATTAATGAATGGAAGTTTCGGTTTTTGAATTATTTACTTTTTTAAGTCTCGAACTTTTAAAAGGCGAGAATATTTCTAGGCTTTCATGTTTATTTATAGAATTTGATCAATAATAAATAACGATACGCTCACATGCAATATAAAATCTAACATTTGCGAGTATATAACTAACATATTAGTCAAAGTAGTTAGTATTTAAATAGCAGTAGTTGAAACAATAAATCAATAAATAATTAGTATCTAACTAATAAGGGTGTATAAAAAAGATCTCTTGCATGTGTGTTGCGATCTTAAACAATGTAAATATTTTACTTATGAGGGTTAAAGGAGCACTCAAATTTTGAAACTTCACTAAAATGTACTAAATAACTTTAAAACTAATGTAAACACAAGAATAAGCGTTACCTTAACTGCACTGTAAAGTTTTGATGTAGTGTTGCTCCTTAAAATTATAAAAGCCTAACTGGCTTCAGTTTTTAGAGAGATTAGCATATTTTTCAAGGTAAATGAATAAATTAGAAAAAACTTACAGCTTCCTTCATACTAACATTACCTATGTAAAATATATTATTATGATAACGTTTCGTGCTACACTGTAAAAATTTGGTGTTGATTTACTACATTAAACTGATGATAGCCAATGCAGCCTCCAGCTTCATTTAGTAAAGTTACACCAAGTGGTTAGAGTAAGGTTAATCACAAATTGGAAGTAAGCTGGTTTGTTACTACATAAATTTGGAGTAATATTGCTAAAATAAAATGGAAGTAACTAGACTGCCACCATTTTTAAGGAATTACGTTATAACAAATTTTCACAAAGTACCAATGGGAAGGCATATAATCCGAAATTTTAACAACCTACTCCTTATTACGTGTGATATAAAAACAATTGAGTTGATTTTATTCTCTCTCAAATAAAAGTCATATCAATGAACTTTTAACAAACTATGATGGCAGCATTAAGAAATATACAATATTTTTGTATCTTCGAAGATATTCTATTCTATATCAAAAATATTGGTTTGAGATTGCACTAAATACCACCAAAAGATAGGATTCACCCGCGTCCCAAAAACGTCAATTTATCTTAACAGTATACAGAAACACAACAATATAAACAACTCATGTATCATCAAGAAGTGTGATCCAAGGATCGAGACGTGTCAATATAAGTGATGCATTACCCAACCTCTACTATATTAGAAATGAATGATGTGATCATTTCTTCGGTGATATCTTCTGGACACTATAATAGAAAACTCGCATGTATGTGGAAACATTTGATAGATGTATCGAAAACGCGTTAATAATACAAGGGCTGTACAAAAAAAAAATCATTTTTTATAACATTTAAAATCTCTATTGAAAAATTAAAATGCATGAATTCAAAGAAAATATTTGCTTGAATTAAATAAAAAATTATAGGTATTTTTCATATGTGTTACTTACTACACGCAAAAAACTGTCTGGTACGTACAAACGAAAATTGAGTTATCCCAACCAAACTGTTCGGTTGCTATAGGAGTGACAGGACTGTCTAAATGCAGGAACCAAACACGTTTGGTTAGAAGTGTTCGGCTGGCGCAAACGACTAGTTCGGTTGAGAGAACTACACTGATACCGCGCAGTTTAGTTCTCACACGGAGTTTAGTTATCTCAACCGAACTCATTGAGGCAGTCTGGTCCCGTTGACTAAACTCGTTCAATCGAACGAGTATAGTTATGGTAACTAAACTGGTAGGTTTGAAAGAAACAACCAGTTTGGCTGTGCCAATTAAACACCCTTCAACCGAACTTGGTTGAGTTGCAGGACCAGCGCCATTTTTTGCGTGTAGAAATTTATCACATACGAGCTTTACAAATACGGCATTGAACAATTGTACCCTTACCCTTTACAAACGATGATTGCATTTTCATGTAAACTTTTATTTTATACTAACTGATCACCTCTCCACTGGTCGGCTTTCCATCAATATATTATAAATTCTTTCCATTCTAATATGAGTATTAAATTGTAAAAGAAGAAGTCAGATTGTATCCAGGCCCTGCTTCTAAGAGTTTAGAGTTCTTTCTCATAGGCCGTGTTGAAATTTCAGATTAACTATAATATAATTGCCAGCTTCTATTTGCTTTCCTACACACGAAAATGCCCAAAATAGGGTAAAAATTCCACTACATATTCGACCACTTGACAGGGCTTAAGAGCACAGTCGGTAAAGGCGTTTGCCTTGCATGCGATAGGCCCCAGATTCGGGTCCGGACTCTGTCAAAATAACTGCCGACCAATAAACGGCCGGCCAATGCAGCCAAAAATGTCCCGTGTCACGAATAATACCCCGTGTGGTGGGAGTGCAGGCTAAATATTTTTCTCAGTGCACTTTCAGAGTACAGGCTAAATATATAAGTCTCGACGTGGCTTGCGATGTAGCCTTTAAAAGTTGCATTGGGTGCCTACTCAGGTGTCGGCTCATCACTTGACTGGGGTTCTAAATTAAGAAGCCCGTGGCAAATAGTCCTGGTGTAAAGCTCTAGTGGGACGATAAATCAAACTAACAATAACTCATACAACTGGATGCGAATAGCTATCCTAGATAAAGTTATTAATTTCGCCAAAAGCCACCAATGCCAAAAATCAATTACCCATTATATCATAGATGCACCGAATTGCCTGTTTCATGAACATAAAGTAAGTACGCTATACCGTAGAAAGAATCGACACTTCTTAGAAGTATACACCAGATAAAGAATAGTTATTGCCTTTACTGTCATGAGACATAGTAAAAATATCTTCATTCCTAAACATCTATTGAATCAAACAAATTTACAAAAAATCTAAAGATTTAAATTTAATAAATAAAATAATAATATTCAAATAACAATCCTACAAATTAAACTCACGTGCTCTTAAGTGCTTATACTTAATTTTTGTTCACACTAAACGCGCTGAAATTTCTTTTAAATTGAAAGAAGCTATAAATTATTATCTTACAATGCTATTAGTATAGAAAATCGGCTCACTTTTTGCAATCCTACACCAGTTTGGGTTCGAATTTTGAAAAATCGCTTCTTAAATGACAACTACGATATAAAAAGAATATTTTCTTAACATTTGGTAGCTGTTCTTCCAGTAAGTGTTTGTGGGAATTGATACGTGAGTGAGTGAGCCAGTGAGTCAGACCCTTGCAACTAGACCCTTCAAATATTAGGGTAGATACATAATCCGGCTTTTGTGGTTGGTCAGAGACCCGCTTATAAGCCCACGTCATGTAACACCGACCCAGAAAGAATTTTTAGTGTCACAGAGAAGGGAAGTAAACCCAGGGCGAAGGCGAGAATCGAACCCTTACCCGTTACATCTTGACTGCTAACGTAATGGTCCAAACCACTCGGCCGTCCGGCCCTTTTAGCCGGTTCCCAATGAAACAGTTATTTAAAGTAGTTTGAAAAAATAGTTAAACCAGTGTTATCGATTAAGCTATTTACAATTTGAAAGGCAAATTTATATAAGTTTATATTCCAATAATCATTAATTAAGTCATTTTCTTATTTAACTCTAATAATATAAAAAAAAATTAATTTCAAAAGGACTTCCTTTTTGTCTTAAAATCCTTTGAATGTTTAACGGTACCTAATTATATTCTTTTCATTCATTTCAGAGTAAATATTTTGAAACTTGTGAGATTATACTTCGAAATGCTAAGTAATTATAATAAGTGTTTCAGATTAGCGAAATATTTGAACAATATGAATCAATGGTAATGCTACTTTTTTTAATTGCTATAATAAACACGTTTTCCTTTCAGTTACCTTTTCAATTTTGTTTTAAAAAGAAAACTTGTTAAATGTCTTTCTTCGCCTATAGCAATTATAAACTAACTCTAAAGATATACCAGAAACATCCGTACATGTTCATTGTTCAAGCATAAGTATATTTAAATAAAAGTATACTATAAATAATAAGAGTATATATACTATATATAAAAGTATACTATAATAAGAGTATATACTATAATATATTTTAAATAAAAGTAAAATTTTCGCTCTTCAACACTCATTTACAGAATTCAGAAATCATTATATACTTATTTTAAACTAATATTTACGAGAAAATAGTTATTGAATCAAAGCGAAATTTAGCATCAAAGTCAATTTGCAATTCTCAAAATTCTTTTCATGGCATGTGGAACAAGATTTTGTTTAGCACTATTTCCACCTGTTCTTTTTCATCTGCCTTTATAACTAAAATTTATCGTATCAATGATATAGCTGGTACAATTACTATAAAATAGTGCAATGAAAATTTTTATTAAGCATTACACGGATAATTGTTTTGAATTTACAAGGCATATTAAATCATTTTAACTACCTTCCTTAATAATCGTCATATCATTAACCAAATTCCTATTTTTTATGAAATAAAAAAAAACTATTCACTTTTATAAAATTACAGTGTTTGATGAAAAATATGATAAACTGTTAAATTGAACGTCATAAAATGCAAATAAGTCATTCATGCGATTCAAAACATGCATGAGTAATGAGCATACACATTGATCCGTAAGCATACATTATCCAAGATTTTGTAAGCATACATTATGGCGAACTGAACTCCACATCTACAATTCGCGACGCAAACAAAAAAAGTGCAAAATTAGGAAAACAAACAATTTTTACGAAATTCTTCGTCTAATTCATATAATCTGCTTAGTAGAATAAAACTAGATATGGTAGCTGTGACCAGATATATCTATATTTTTACGTATCTTTAGCTTTACGAATTAACATTAATCTACATTATCAGCAGTCATTCGCACTATCTATTGGTCAATTTGGGTCGTACACGCCAAAGAATCCTTATAGATGTGATGATTACGTCATTCCTCAACCCAGGTCGGTAGACGCCACAGGGAAATCATGGTCCTGCTTATTAAAAAAAAACCTCTACTTATGAACCTCCTGAGACAGACTTCCCTGCTAACTTCAGATCAATAACTTGTCATGATTTGTCATGACTATCTTCAGGGGCATCTCCACAGTATTGGTGTTTCGGATGTGCATGACTGCCCACTATGCTCAACTGCAACTTTTATGGATTGTAATCATTTGACAAATTGTTGTTTTCAAGCCAATGTTTGTAATTTTTTACCTTATGACAACTTAAATCAAAAGGCTATGCTTAATTGGACTGCAAGAAGGGAAATGTCTAATAAGGCCAGCTTCCCGACGCAAAAAGAAATATATATTGCAACGTCTAATAGAAGATGAAAAAACTAACTTTTCCTAGATTTCTTATATGATACAATACCATACAATGCAATGCATTGAAAAACATTTGTAATAATGGGATCCAACTAAAATAGTACTATAAACTAGTGGTAGACAAGTCCGCTTTATTGTACTTTGAATGACTTTGGTTGCAAAACAATCTTGTTTATTTAACGTGTTTAGACTAATGTGTAAACCAAGCACAATACATCCATCTGGTTGAATTAAAATTGTGACGTAAGTTCTCATTAGATAACGCTACAACCATGGAAGCGCTGTTAAATATTATATTTTTTTCCTAAAAGGGCAGCTTTAACACAGTGGTTTTGTCTGATGTTTGCGGGGTTTTTTTAGTGTTGAGGTGAAAAGAAATACATAATTTAAAACAAGCTGAAGTTCATTTCCTATTATATATTTTAAGTTAAATTATCCTATATACAAAGTTACTTTGTAATACAATTACGAGTATACAAATTAATATACAAATTTAAATAAAGGTTCCATACATTTTACACAACCACAAAAGACTACTTTACATTAATGATAATATTGCGTGTATTAAGAGTAACATCACTGACACAAAATAGAAAGTTACCTTATAATGCTGTTTAGATTTAGCCAATGGCAAATATGAAAATAATGGACTTTCCACCACCGCCAAATTTAAACATTTCTTTAATGATATTAGGGATTAGATCTCAAACTTTCAGATAAATTTTGAAGTTAATGTATAATAAATGTATATTTAATTTAGTGTGTGTTTATGATGATGCATATCTAGTTGCTTGATCGATTCCACCGCAGGGAAAATTTACTGTTGACTTAATGTTAATTTCTTGAAATATGAAGATTTCAGATGATGTAAAGCTCTTGTTTTCATTTTTCTACGTGCTGTGATTTCAATGGTTACTTAAGATCTACTTCTAAATTGACCGATAAAGATTAAAAGAAAATTTTACTTATATGCCATCTTTTATTAACAAATGTTTTGAACAACCAACAGCACAGCAAGAAGTTTTCATTTAAATAAAATAGTCTTAGAAAACTCAAATATATATATTTTTTAATATTGTAATAATTTGATATTTCTAATTGTAAATTAAATATATTTATAATTTTTTGCCATTATTATTTATTGTAAAAAGTACAATCATTTATTGTCTGTTCAAATATACAACAATGTTTAGCTTAATGTTAAATTTTATTAATTTTTTTTTCGTTTATAATTCATGAGTAAGAATGAGTAATTCCAAGAATCGATAAACTTTTCGTCTTCAAAATAGTTTTTTTTTGTTAGGCAATTCAATAGAAAAAATCACAACTGTTTAGGGAGATTAATCACACCGTGAGCAGTAAAGGTACTTAAATGAAATTGTATTTTATAGTGAAAAATTTTGAAATGTTAAACAATTGATAATCCCTAAATCAATGGGCAGTTCTTAAATTAATTAAAACAAGAGAAAAATAAGGACTACAATAAAGCTTATAGAGTGGTAACCCATGATTTTTTTCATAAAATAAGTTAAATTAATTAGCAAAATTACCGATTATTTTCCAGAAAATAAGTTTTTGCTTTGCATTTCTTTACGCAAAAAAACTTTAAATTATTATTTTCGAAACGGTTTTATAGAATTCATGAGATAAAATATGTTAAATATTTATTAAGTATTAGTTCAGTGAAATAAGGTAAATATTAGTTTAGGAACATTTAAAAATACTTAAGCTTACAATATAAATCAAACAACGTTGCATTATATTCATTCGTTTATACAATGTGAGAATATAACATCTGTAAAATAGAACACGCTTATATCTCCGCAAACATTTGATATTAAATCTGAGATAATAAAATGAATGAGAATTTCTGTTCTTCGAAAACAATTGCCTGCTATTGTTTAAGACTATAAATTTCTATATTTTATTTTTGTCATTTATTAAGATTAAAAAAAATTGTATGAGTGCAAAGGGACATTTTTTAGAGTGGGTTATATAACTGTTTTTCAATTTTGAAATGGACGAAAACACACAAAGTTTAACGAAGTCAATTATGCATTCTTATTTTTCTGCAAAAATAATTGGTATAGTTTACTTCAATTTTATAACATTATTTTGTGTGGAAACAACTTTATAAACAAGAAATTGTGCTTATCAATATCTCTACATAGTTTAACATTTTATTTCAGATTTATTTTGCATTTTATTTTAATTTATTATTAATAGCAATAAAAGTGATTAAATTAAATTATTAGTGATAATCTGTACATTATATATATCTTCTTCTTACGTGTTTAAATTAAGGGTAAATTTTTATGGTCGTAATGGCAACGGATCTACGGATTTGGCAGCACGGCAGTCAAGTTTGGCTTAACCAAACAAGGCTCAAAGAATTTAATTGATTGCTCACTAATATTTTTACATAAAACATCTGTTTTTATTCAACAAACTGATTTCCTTAAATATTTCCACGAAATATATTGCTAGAAAAGCAGAATTATGAGTTCTATAACATTTATAGAGTGGGTAACTAAACTAAGAAAGTGGAATTCGACATCAAATTTTAGCGAACCAACAACGGTACTAAAAGAACCATTTTAATATTTTTTGAACTTTTGTGTCTTACATTTTGAAATAAAACGATATTTTCTAAATATATTTTAGCCCAAATATTGCAGATTGCACATATTCAATTACGTTTTCCAACACTATATTTTCATTTGATTTGTTTGAATTTGAGATTCAAATCACGAAAAAATTGACATCTTGCGTTGACACTTGGTATCAAATGACGACTCGAATATGTTTTTTGTATTGTGCACCAGTCAACAAGTGCTTCACCTCCCCCCTACATCTCCGTTTTTTAGAAATTGGAACATCTTTGCGACAAAACAATCAATGTCCGTAATTAAAATATATGTTTATGAATTGTATTTTTTAATTTTTAGCGAGCGCAGAGCGCGAAGCTGCCAGTGGGAATCGCGCATCAATTCAAGGGGTTTGGAGAGTGATAGCGAACGAATGCCGTAGCTTCCTATCATAAATTTAATAACATTATTTATAATTACGTTAGAGCTCATGAATTTAAGTGAAATATTTTCGTAGCGTAGTATTTTTTTAAACTGTATTAAAAAAATTTAAACAAAAGTAGGTTAATTTAAATTGATGATATTTATTAAAAAACATTGATTATTTATAAATCCTTTCTACACTGTTGGCCAAAAAACAACACTTACTTCACAATTACTCGGTAGAAGAAGTGTTCTGCTTACATGTTTATCTTGATTTAAACAAATATAAAAACCAATTACTGATATTTTCTTTATCATTCCCCCAGAGAATAAGACGGAAACAAAACCTAACTTTAACTCTATATATTAGAATGAATCTTAGTTATAAATGAAATAAATAATGGATTACGAAAAAATGAAATGTTATGTATTTCTGGATAGATACTTTTCCACACATAGACAAAAAACACCTAACATTAGTTACAAAAGTATATGTGTAGGTATTAAGTAAGTAAAAAAACGAATTGCAAACACAGAAAACCACTCCGATTAATCGTGAGGAATCATTATTAAGAAATTACTTGTGGGACTGTCTTGTTATTTATTGCCAAGTACGAGGGAAAGTGACCCTTCTGTGCGTGTACTCAATGGGAGATGATTCATTTTCTTTGTACAATGCAATTGGTGATTTACTGTTGCTCTAGTTTGATTGAATTGTATATGACAGTGCTGCAGCCGCCTCGGTGGCTGAATGGTTAGTGTACTAGCCTTTGGAGCTGCTGAGGTCGGGTTCGAATCCCGGTCAGGCATGGATGTTTGTGGCAGTCAATAAATGTTGTTATTTGTCTATGTGTTATTCATTTCTTTGTGACTGTAAAAATTCTTTCTGTGTCTGTCCCACTTGACGAAAGCTTATAAGCGGTTCTCTGAACAAGCACACAAGCTGGAATATATATGTATCATACCATACCATACCATACCATACCATATGACAGTGCTTCAATAAATTATAATGTTCATTTAAATAATAATAATTTTTGAGACTTACTAAGGATAAAAAGTTTATCAGAATTTTACCCCCACGCTTTCTCACAAATAGCTTGTAAAATACGTTTTGAAAAGGGAGTGTTGATACAAGTATTTTTTCTAAAAAGACAAAATCAACAAAGAATTGATTTTAAACTTTTAAGAAACATTGGAAATGTTTATTCCTTCAATTTTAGCTTTTAAAAATAGAAAAGAAGTGAATGGATGTGTTACAGTATTTTTATATAAAAACTTAAGTAAACAAATTAGTTTTTATAATAGTTTTTCCGATTAAAGAAATGAAATCTACAATTGGTATTTATTCATGCTACAAGTGCAAGGAGTAGGGATTTTTAATTAAATTTATTAAATTATTAAAGAAGCACGATAGTAATTTTTAAATTAAAGAGTTTAAAAAAGTTTACATTCCATAAGTTACCTTACAGGTTTTTTTTTAATCAAGTTCCAAATTTTTTTTAACAAAGTATTTCTTAGATTGGCATTGCAAATTAACCCGGCGAAAGAGTAAATTATATTTTAAATAAAAAACAAATACAGCTTTAATCACGATCAACTAAACAATTTTCCACCAATCAGATATTCTTATTTACTTTGTTACGCTAAATTTATTTTATTTTCATGTTAAAATGTTCAAATAAAGAATTTCCCACTAATCTCAATTCTTATTTAATTTTAACTTTATTTCGTAAAAGAAACTTTTAAAACACGGTTTCTTTAAATCATCAAGTTTGCCAAGATAATTAATTTGAAAAGTTAGTTTTTTTTTACAATTCTATAAAATATAAATTTGATGCTTTGTTATTTGAACTAGTTTTTTTTCGAAAAGGCGGAAAAATAAATAAGTACAACACTATACCATGTCTAGACAGTATAGTTATCAGCTCTAATTCTCTTGGACAAGCCACCTTGTCAGTTAACATTTCACTTAGAAAGTAGTTTGAGAGAGATGACCCAGCAAAATTCTTCATTCGATTGTCAATACCATTTTCTTCAAAAACCTCTTCAATAGCATTTTATTCTATAACTTAATAATGCTTTAAATAAGTTTATTAATCCATGTTCATTTTTTTCGAATGTCACGTAGTAAGTAAATGAATTTCGAAAATAATAATAATTAAACATGTCATTGCTTTTATTATAAAGCTGTGGTAAATATCGAAACTTATAGTTGTTATTATAAACAAACTAAAACTATTAGATTTTAAAGTTTGGAATACTAAAGTTGTCACACGATAAGCAATTTTTCAAAATTTCTTGGTAAAAGAGGAAGATAGCTTACACAAGATATTTTTTATATATTCCTTCATATCCAAAAGACGAAGATAAGTTTCAATGTGATTCTAGCTCTAAAATTTAAGGAAATAATAAAAAGTTATTTCTGAAGTTACTTCAAATTGTGCTTCTTAAGAAAACGAAAGATTGTAGCAAAATGTGTTTAGCTAATATTTCTTAAGGAATAGAATTATACATAGTTGAAAAAATAAATGCTTCCGTCAAATTAATGGTTTTAAACTAGCAACACAATTGCCTAAAATTTGTCAAAATATTGGAATGTATGTATTTATAATGGCCGATTTCTGTTAAAATGCTTTTTCCCGTTAAAGAATGTGAACTTAAAGAATCTAAAGAAAAAATCCATTTGCTGAAAAATGCTAATTAATAGATCGCCATTGTCAGTCAATATATTTAGATGTTTAATGCATATGCATAAGTGTGTCTACTAATTTAAGATGTGTCTACTAAAAAAAACTAAAAAAGCACATAAAGCTGCATTATTTTTATGTTTAATAAAATAACATATATGAATTTAATGTAGTTAATTTTCTGAAAAACCTTTTGTCATTCATTAAGAGCTTAAAACTAAAACAAAAAGCTGCTTTAGTTCACACAACATATTTTTTTTTAAAATTGAAGATGCAAAAATATTGGTAAATTGTTTTTATGAGTAGTTTAAGACTGCTTTATTAGTTCCTATGAGAACAGCTAATTATTATCTTCGTTTTAATGAGTTTTCTGTTTATTTTAATAATGCCCTTTTAAAAAATCAAAATGTTAAGTATGCATCCTTAAAGGTTTTTGTTTCATTTAATTGATTTTTTTTGCTAAAATAACAAGTAATTGAAATAATTACTAATTAAAATAAATAATTCTTAACTACAAAAATCACATGATTCAAAAGAAAAACATCGATTTTCATTGAAGAATACTTTAATGCATCTTTAATTGTGGATTTCATATTTTCCAAGAATAACAAAAAAATATTTTTGCAAAATAACTGCGTCTTTTAGTTATTTCCAATGTATAAAAACTAATAAAAAAATAAAAGAGTCAGTTTTTAAAATCAAAAATAAATAAAAACGGATCTTTACGAAAGTACACATTTTAAACTACTAACAATCTTTCTTTTAAGGAAATGTATTTAAATTTTTAAAAAATGATGAAAAATGTAGTAAAAAATTACATTTTTTTTATATTTTGAAACAATCTAAATATAGTGAACGGAGCACTAAATTTTAAACTATAACTTGTGATTAATAAGTCATAACATTAAATGCAAATCGGCATTCAATTTTAAGCTCAGTCATTTTAATTACAAATAAATTATAATGTACTTAATTGCTATTTTATTTGTGTTCGTGATTAAAACACCTAAAATTCACTGAATACTTGACAATTTTAATATCAAAAAGATATTTCTTGGAGATACTTTTTAGAGATATATCACCGCTTTTTTTAGCATAATTATAGGAGAAAGATGTAAACAATATATGTTTATGTTATTACATATTTATTTTATACATTAAAGAAAGTTGAAAAGATTTATATTTCAAATAATTTAACATTAATCCATTACTGCAATATGGTTTTTTAAAGATTTATTTTAAATTTTGGTTCCTATCACCTGTAGTTTTTTCTTCCGGGAAAAGCTGTAGGAGAATTTTGAAGTTTCAATTTGACTCAGTTCAAAAACAGCTACAATCCTAGTAAAATCATATTTTCTTACTAAGCAAATATCCTGACAAACTCAAAAAGAGCCAGACGCTAATGTTTACAAATAAGTTCTCTGCGATTTTTTTTAAAATCCATTCAATGCAACATTCGCAAGCAACAACGAGGCAGGTGCGAGCGCCAAATCCAATAAGGAAACGCACACGAATTTCTGAAAGAAAAGAAACTATCCGATCTTTTATTGCATTATCCGCAGTAAAATGCGACGCAGATGCAGAGAACTTCCGAAAGGCAGAGAACAGTTCCTTTGAGAAGCTTCTTTATGAATAAAAAATGGAAATCTTCTGTAACGGGATGTATTTGTTTCTGTCTGTTAAGAAATTGATTTGTTCGGGCTTAGGGCGTTATGCGAACCGTTTTGAAATTGACATAAAGATATTTTTGTGGAATATGGAATGGATAGGATGATTCACAATGTGTTTTGTCAGTAAATATTTTGTGCAGTTTATCGCTGCTCGAGGTTAAAAACGATTCTTTTGCACTTTTTTTACGTATTCGTGCTAGTTTTTTTTTTATTTTCAGACTTTTTAAGAAAATATAAAAACATATCAGAAAGGCACGTCACTATTTCACAGAAGCAGATAACGTACATCAATGGTTTATTTAAAGAAAATTTCACAATATAATGTATCACATTCTAAATTTTGAAAGCACTTTGAGGCAATAATGTCCATTATTGCCTTATTAGATTAGATAATTTGCGTTTAATTTCTAGCATGTCTTGTATATGAGTTTAAATACTTTTTTAACTGATTCAAACACAATACGGGGGAAAACAGTTGTATTTTAATAAAAGTGTGGATTTCTTAAGGTTCGCTGATCTATTTGTTAGTTCCAATTAAAGAATGTTTGCTAGATAAACGGCCTGCTGCCTATCAGCAAAAATGTTCTGTGGTTGTAATGTACTCGCACGACCAAGTGTTAAACGAAACACAGCTTTAAATAACTTCCAAATATTAACAAAACATAAAAATAAAAGGGTAGCTGCTCGTAAAAATCAAATCATATCGAGTAAAATTTATAGAGATAGTTTGCAAATTTGCAAAAACTGTCAGTTACAGGTGCAGGTAAAGTGCAATAATTTGCATATGGATAAACTAGATCCGCTACAAATGGCTTTATTCAAGAGTTTGACAGATTGTAAAAAGTAATAAATAAGCTGGTATCAAACTAATGTTCTCTAAAAAAATAATAAATAAAAAAATCATTTTAACACCCAAGCTTAAAAAACTTTTCTTCAACGCATCATTAAATTTCACAATCCATACATTGCATCTCCCATAACAACACTCACAGAGCTACAAATACAAAAATTTCCCATTATTTTTATCGTTGGAAATCAACTCATTTGCGTGTTTCCCCTACCAATAAATTCCCAAATCTGAAGCACCCGGGGCTTGGAAAAACTAATGATACCCGGAGGACTGCTGAAAAGTGTTTTGTCAGGTATTATTTGTCATAATTATGGCCATCCATAACTTCCGCTTCATAATTCTGTTATTTTCTGCTAGCACAATGGAGGAAGAAATGTGTGATATATCACGAACTTGGCTCTGACTCCATTTACAATGACGCATTTTTCTTGGGGTGGTAGATTTTATTTTGATACGAGATATAAATTTTCACAGCTGGTGATTGTGTAGAATATTGAAGGTTAAAATTTAAAGTTTTGAGAAAGTATATCAAAGAATTCCTTTACCAGAATTTGTTCAAAAATGAAATGAGCTATATAAATACGGTTTGTTAACTGAGCTGCATATCCTCATGAAACGTGACATGTATTTAAATGTATGTTTCATTTTCATTATATGTTACGGTGTAATTTGGTTTGACGTTTTAAAAAATTGATAGGGTTTTAATGTGGAAAACAAAGTAAGGTTTCAGCACAAAAACAGATTAAAGTTGCACCAAAAGCAACAACATGAAAACGGCACCAAAGCTGCCTCCAAATTTTCAGTAGATTTTAACTTTTATTAATTAGTTACAGCAAAGCGAAATTTTCCCTCGATATTCTGAAGTTATTTTGTAAATATTTATATGCCCCCAAGTCAAACACAAGACTGTCAGGCTCGATGATGTAACCCTTTGAATTCAAAAAGGTTGCTTTATCGTGATTTGAATTCAAAAACGTTTTTACCATTAACTGTCCTTTTGATAGAATCGGCGATTTGTTCATAATACTTTTTTGTATAGCATCGTTTACAAGTGAGCATGCGCTCTGTGGAATTTTAACACAGGGTTTTGTAAAAAGTTTCTCGTAATTTGAAGTTTAATAACTTTATTTCCAAATTGATGTAAAGTTACATGCGTAAATTAAAATTGTCTTAACTAATAATTATTTTTTGTAATGGAGTTCTTTCATGCACAGAACTTTTACACTATGCGATCACTGGAAATTTAGTGCCTTGACCAGGATACGGAAACGTCAATTCGGCAGTGAGAAAAGTTGAACGCTGCATTGGCCACGGGAACGGGTGGATGACTTCGCAGTGACTTCGAAGTGTTTTATTATGTTTTGAAGCCTGAATTTGTAATGTATTTAGAACCCCAACATCAATTAAAAGGGATATATTCCCTTCCAAAATTTGCAATTATATATGTATTAAATCTTTGCAAAAATAGTTTTCCATTGTTCTGGGCAAGTCTATTTAGAAAAATATGTGTTCCATCAAGAATATATCAGTTGTGTTGGTGTCTCAGAATCGTCAAATACTGAACACTAGTTTGATTATTTTTTAATTATTTACAGGTATGACTGATCGAATATTTCAAAATAGTATTTATGAAATATAATTATGCCTTACAATGCTCGGAAAAATGATGGATTATTTATTCAGTTAACATGAATGATCGTACCTCTTTCCAAGCTCTTCGTTATAATGTGTACGGTATAATATGAGAACATTTTTGTGTTTAACTTTTTAAAGGACCTCGTCCATATTCAAGCAATATATTGCGATTAAAATTATTCAAATACATTTATTTTATTTTACTTTTGTACAATATTTGTCCCGACAATAATGTAAAATTTTAATCCAAATATATTGTCTGTAGTATCTTTCTTTAAAAGTCATTCAGTGGCAATCAATATTTATTATTTGCGTTCAAAAATTTGTCATGATGGTTAACCAAATATATTTGTAATTTTTACATCGTAATCTAGATCACTGAAAAAGGACATTAAAAATAGAAAATCCCTGCACAGTGTAATTTCTAAAGATGAGATTTTAAGGATCGTATAATCAATTTTCACTTAACACTCAAACCAAAATCTATATATTTAAGTTTCTAATAGGATTTTTTTTTAAAAAAATCGCTTTTTGATGAGCCCATTACCTTTATAACTAAATTTTATCTATTTCTATAATACATAGTTGCAAATAATGATTTGAATATAAGTATATATTGTTTTAAAGAAATGTATCTATGTAATGAGATTTTAACGTTCAACTATACAAATTACAAGATAAGCTTGCTCGATAACATTATCTACTGCTTAGGCTTAAAAAATTGTGAAGTATTGGTAAAACTGTTTATCTATCGTTTTGTTAAATGTTAAACAGTTTTTTTCTAGAATTTTCTAAAGCAAATAATAAGAATGTTTGAATTACCGTTATTGTTGCTACTTGTTCAAAATTTTGAAATTCCAGTATTGCAGTTAAATTTAATACGGCAGCATAACTAAATAAAAATGTATTTGTTTTCTATTGACGTTGGTGTGTTCTTTTTTTAATACAAAAATACAATTGTTTTATGATTTTATTTATTTTTAAGTCGCTCTGAATAAGATTATTTGACTATAATATATACTGAATGACTGGACGCTACTTATTATTATAAGTAGCGTCCGGTCATTCAGTATATATTATAGATTGTTAAATTGAATATGTAGGCTGTCTAAACATAGACAGACAACTGTCCGTCAGGAATTACAGGCAGCCTGTCAAAAGGAACAAAAGATGGGTCTTGGTTGATTGGTGGTGGACGTGGTGTTTGTGGCCCAAGAGCCAGAAATGGCTATACTGCGCTATATGGGTCTCGTATGCCGTACCTTTCTAGCAAAAAAATTAATTTTTAAATCTGACGGGTAAAAGCGGATTTAGATAGGGAAATATGGACAGACAAACGGGCGTCTTCATGATGCCAATACCTGCTTCCCATTTTATTTTTAAATTTGTATTTAATAAAAAGAAAAATAGGCTAAAAATGCACCAAACCCATGTTCAATTACATAAGTTCAATACAAAAAGAAGACTATTTCTACAGGTTTTAATCTTCTCTTCCGAATAGTTGCTAATGAGCTTTTGGGAATAGTTAATCATGTTTTTATTTTAATTTCTTCAAAGACTCATGGGATTTCTAGAAAAGAACAAAATATCCATAAATATTTAAAATTTTAATCTCGAATATTTTCTTGTAGTTTTCTTCTAATTTTGATAGGTATACCAGGAAATATTTATATTTTTAGTATTTTGCTTCAGTAAACCCAAGATTAAAGGTATTCGGAAGTACTTTGAATAAGAGATCATTCTGATCACATGGAATAAATCAAAAAGATATTTACTTCGTTTTTCCTCAAAAGTGATATTTCTGTTACTTATTACTCACACATGATTGCTTGTAAGCAAAATGGCGTAAACCTCTTCGAGGTTATTTTATTTTGCTTCTAATGACCTCATACAAAAACCATTTTTCTTAGTCCAACTTGCTCATTATCAAAATTAGATGTCCAAAACTAGACTCGCTTCAGGATTCGGATCTACCTCGATAATGTGTCATTACAGAAAACGAAATGAGGTCTTTTTCTTCAATTTTCTTTTTTTCCTCGAAGTATTTTAATTGAGATGACAATACGCGCGGAAGGATATCTAGAGAGGGTTCCAAAAATCGTTATGTTCTTAGATGGTTATTGTTCTCTGTTATAATGAGAATGAAACTTTCGCATGGATTGTTGTTTGTTTTACTTTATCGTTAAAATAAATTTAGATATGAACCTGGAAAAGTGAATTAACTCAAAAATTTGTGTTTACAAACTAAAGTTATTGAACATTCGAAATTTCGAAATCCAACAACACAAGTTACCAATAGAGGCTTAGTGTTAGAACTCCTCACAACCATATCCGAGTTTGCAATCTCGGATTGAACAGGGTACAATCATTATTTCTTCTTTTCAGTATGTCGGTAAAAATCGAATCAACCTATAGGTTGGTAACTAAACAATAAAGTTTTAGCATTAGTCTGACAAATTGACATCTCCCTCAGTGTTCTCTAAGCCCCATGTTGTATAAATTAAATTTAGCACAACCTGGATTTTTTATTCTATAAGCTAACGGTTCACTACTGACTTTGAGTTTTATTTAATACAATTTCTTGTAGCATTTATACAAGAAGAATATTTTAATGAAAATATGCATGTTTACGTTGTTAGATTAAATGAAATTTAATTAATAATAAAATGTAAAACATTTTAAATCGATTCGTCATAAGTCTTGTCAATAAACTTAAAACTTGACAATACGTCACTTTTTCTGTAATGTAATGGCAGTGAAAAAATGTCAGCATTAAGATTTCAAAAGTACTATGACAAACATATTTTGTTGAATGTTTTTGTTTTTGTGTATGAGTGCAGAAACCGAATAATGACAAGGGCAGTTTGTGGATTTTATGCCTAATTACACTAAACAGTAATTTTTTTTGCATTCGTTTTTAAGCGCATACATTTCGAAACAATAGAATACACTGTAATTGAGCATGAAGTACTTAACATATTCTATTTACAACAATAGTTAAGATAATTAGTCAAGTATCATTCATATTCTGATGTTATAGAAACATTTCAATTATAGTTTTTTTACATGAAAAATTCATTACAATAATTTTTTCAACAATTTTAAGATTTCTATACATTGTCTGAAGTTCACTTATCAGGATATTTATTTTAACCAATACAATTTTTAAAAAAAGTCAAGAAAGGAAGAATGGTACAAAATACGAAAATGTAATTAAGTTAATGGAACCTATAGCCCATTAATCTGTGCAATGATTCTAATATTTCATAAACATTTGGAAATCACTGAAATCATTTAATACTGTAGTGACGTGCATATTTCTTATTATTAATTTTCGTATGATTTATTTTGTTTTGCAAAAACTGAACTGAAGAGAGTGAAAAAGAATTCGGGCGTTCGTTTTGGCGACGCGTTTTGTCAGAACTAAAAAAATGTGACTGCTATAAACAACTTTGTGAAAGCTCCTGAATTTCTACGTGTATAGTGTATGGTACTTTGTGTTGTCTAAATAAAAGATTCTCGTCTAAAAGAGAATTGCAATGCAATTACTACAATACATTAATCTACAGTTAGATCACTGAATTATCTAAACATTAGTTTCCTGTATTAGTATTGTAGTATTTCTGCGGTATGATAATGAATACAAATCTTACTTAACCTAAATCTGCTGTGCATTACTCTTTTTGATAACTATTCACTTGTTCTGTTAGGTTATATTTTGTTTCATTTCCTTTATTTTTTACTTGATTTTAATGCGGCAGTTATGCATAAATAATTCCAACAGTTATGTTCAAATACTTTTTTACAAAAACAATAATGCATAGAGTAGACTTACTGTTTACTACTAAACTAACAGTTAACTACAAAACACAGACTATTACAACACAATGAAAATAATCCTACATTTAACACGAGCTTCAGATCCGAAACCCAATCAGTGCACTTGCCAGACACAATCCCCCCACTTCATTATCTTCTTCGCAATTAAACTTCTCCCCTTTGGCGAGAATAACCTGAAATATTTATTCCTTTCAACGAAATCTCAGCCTACTCAGAATTACTTTCTGCCTGCCTCATTATGCAGGGGGGCTTTGGCGAGCAAGACGCAGGAAAAAGACGTCAGGACATCGCCCTATCACCGTTGTCCCTTGTAAGATTTGGGCAGCAATTTGCGAAGGATTACCCGTCCAGACTTAATGAAGCAAAACTCATTTCGGCTGTTGAAGAAGAAGAAAAAGGAACCAAAGTTCGCAGTCGCTTTATGAAGTGGTCTTAGAACAGGGGATGGAAAAATCATAAGAGGGCGGTGTATGGGGAATTTTTGTTATTGTTAAATAGCAGTTAATCGGTTATTAATATGTGCTTAAGGAGTAGTAAAAACTTTAGTTATGCTGGACCTATGCAACTTCAAAACCACTGATAAATGAAACTTAGTCGAATTGAGGCGTCTTTAACAAAAACTATAAAATAGCATATTTCAGGGTTGCCATACTTTTTGATTAAAAAAAATCAAGAACTATTTAAGGACTCTTCAGGGATATATTTCTTTATTTTCAAGGACTGTATATTTTAACATGCAACTCTTAAATTTCACGTTAGTATTTAAAAATTCATTTAGAAAAACAAAAAGAACTTCCCAACTTTCAATTGAACTTAAATATGTGTTATTTAAGTTAATTTGACCATTTAGTTAATAAAAAATCCCCCTGAAATCATGTGCTCTACCTTCTTGGGTTATACATAAACAATAAATCAGAAAGTAAAATAGGAACTGATTCGCATCGAGTAGTTTTTAAAGAAGCCAAAAATTAACATTTGCAACAGCCTTAGAAGGATACGCTTGAAGACTTCTGTTTATATTTGACGACACAATTAAAAAATTAAGGACCTTTCAAGGTTGATAATGCTTTTCAAGCACTTTTAAGACCTTGAAAATCGATGCTATTTCTTCAAGAACTTTTCAAGGTTTTTCAATGACAGAGGCAACCATGATATTTTTACAATTCATGTTAACTTTAAATACAAAACTGTAAATTACTTAAAATACTTTAAATATAAACGTAAAATAAAATCAAAACACATCTGATAAATGTAAATATAAAACAAAAGAATCCTCATAGGGCGTTATATCTAACTGTATAGTTGTTATAAAATCTAAAAGAACAAATAATTTAAAGCTGTTTAGATTTATATCAAGGCAAACTTCCAAGTTGTGTTTATTTTCTGAAAAAAAAATCATAAAGTTAAAAAAAACATAAAGTGTTAGTAATTTTATTGAAACTAAAATTGCAACAAATAGTTTAATGATTTATTGTGCCATTTCAGATTTAAAAAAATATTTATAATCTCAATTTATAAATCAAGAACGGAATTTTGTGAAACGCTTTAAAGAGCAGAGTCAAAATGTTATGATATTTATATCTTTTTGATCCCCAAAAAGCTGTAATTTGAATATAAGTTATTAGCTGTATCCAGTGTGCTGCTGCAACGACGTCTTTTTGAGTTGCAATTTCCTGAGATTTACCTGAGACGATAATTTATGGATTACCATCGAAAATAAGTTTTAATAAATTTTTCCTTGTTGGTTTAGTTTACGAAAATTGGTTTTTGGTGTTTCGCTCGAAGAATAAGTAATAACATTTCCATGGTTCAATCTCCTTGAACGTAGCAATTTGACTTAAACGAAAGAATAGCAAAGTTAAATACTTGTGATGCATCTCTTTAAAAACAGAATTATTTGAAATAGGATTAGTTTGTAAATTATTCCACTAATTAGGTGGTGTAAGTTAAAGTTTAAGTTTTAAGCTTTCACTGCTAATCTTACAATGAGTGTCTAAACATTTAGTTTTTTCTTAAAAGTTCTGAAAAAGAGAAGGGTAAAACAGTGGACTTTAGTTTGTAATGCCGCATAGTTTAACATAATTTCTAATAAAAACATGTAGGTTTCTAGACAGCCGGACGGATATAGCAATTATTACAATTTTACTTTTTTCATTATAAATGTAATGTCGAAGATAGATATAGCAAATATTTCCATATCATAGAAAAAAATGAAAAAAGTAGTAATTTCTCATCTACATAAGATACAAGATGACTAATGGACCAAAATGTGCGAAACAGGAAAAAAATTCACAAATAATTGATTGTTATAAATGCATAAGTTAACTAACACAAAACAAAATGAAACTGCACCCATCAGTTTTTAATTAGTTCAGAGAATTGTAGCAAGTACCTAAAAGTAATAAGAAAGGCTTTGAACATTAAACTTTATAAGAATTGAAGCTAACCAATAAAACTAATTTCTAATTTTGATAAAAATTTTATAAAACTAAGCAGTGCAAAAAATGCTCATGAAACAAATTTTAAATATTTGATCGTTTGATAATCTCACAGAACATTTAAAAAATCTGTATAAATTCAAGAGTTTTATCTAACGCAAAAAGTTAAAGTATCAAGTAGTTTTAATATTAATTAACGAAGTTCGTTTCTTTTTTAAGACTTGGAATGACTTCTCAAGTATGAAATTGGGACTATCTACACCAAATTAAGCGTTACGCAAATTAAACCATAAAAAACTAGGCTAATAGCAGATAATTTCAAGCCGTATCTCAGAAATTGCTGAATAAGTATTCATTTAGAAAATCCCTACTAAAAGTTTCGCTTTTATTTATACTTTTTTTAGGTAAGCCTAATTAATGTAGATCTTCTTACTTCGTGGTTGCATTCCACTTTTTAGGGGTTTGGTTTTTATAAGAAATGTCGAAGAAAGACAATTTTAGCTATTTTTACCAGTTCTTTAACATAACTATAAGTCGTTTGCTTTTCATTTCATCGGACACTTATATACGTGTGAGTTGAAATAATTGCTATTGGCTGTTAACCTAAGAACTTTGAACTGTAAACTAACCTATTATTTACTTTGCGCATAAGGGTTTTTAAAGGACTTGCATAAAGCTGATGCATTGGCTGAGGAGGAATCTGTTGAAATATCTCAAAATAGTGATCTACTTACGTATAGTGATATATTCTCGAAGATCAGAGCCGATGGCAACAATACCCCTGGGAGCACAGCAATATTGGCTTATCTCGGCTCCTACTCATAGCCCAATGCATAATGGACCGCGTTTTACCGACACAGGGCAATATCGGGATGCAATATTGGTTTGAATATTATTTGAAAAAAAATTACATTCCAAAATTCTTGATTGAAATTTTTTGCAAAACATAATATTTGCCTTTTACACTTGCAAAATACTGTAAGTTGTAGTAAAATTAAGTATTGAACTGTTCGTAAGTTCTAGTATGAAACCTCAGAAAACGGGGAAATCTGGTTAAAATCGGTAGAAAATGATCGATTTCATCCGATATTCTCCAAGTTTGGCCGATACTATTACACGTGCGACTTTGGCCAAAATTGTTGTGCTACCTGGATACATGGAGGATCACACACCCACTCATGACTGGTATGAATAAAATATTCCAGGGCAGCCCTGGGGCTTAAAAGCTACAGGAAATCGCAAACCACCATCACCAGACTCACATCACCGGAGATACTCGCACACTTACATTCATTCATAAGGGGGGGGGGGATATGTACCTTGTGTGCCTCAAGTATAATATCCACCCATTTTTTTTTCCTGTTTGGATTAGAAAACGATAGTTTCAGAAAGAGATAGTTTCATGGTTTGATAATTTTCATGAGCATTTTTAAAGTGCAAAATTGTTTCCCAAGATATATAGAACTAAAACCCTTCCGCAATATCACATGTCCATAAAAAGTAATACAGAGTATGGCTCAACATTTTTAAATATATATATCAGTTATATCAAAAAAGAATCTAAGAAAGTATAAACAAAATAATGCAATATTTCTTACAGTGCTTTTGATTTAAAGTACTTACTTACAGTGCTAGTGATTTAAATATACTCAGTGTTTTGTTCCGGTTTTTTTTATAACACACGTATACTCATCTTCTCTTAGCATTTATCTGACACTAAATAACACACAACCTAAAATAGCTGTCGAATAGCTCTATTGCGAAAATTTCAACCAAAGAATAACTTACAAATTACATGAAAAAAAATTAACTTGTCTTTAGAAAGAACTTATTTTACCTTAACTAGCTTTTGTACATGGTGCATACCCATACCCAGATAACTTGTAATTGTTTTTACGGTCGATAGGACCCTAAAAGCAATTAAGATTGTAAAAGCTGCAGGATAAGTGCATTTTCTAAACTTTTTTTACCACCTCGATCTTTTAAAAATTCACGGACGCTTTAATTTCGGTGTTTCTTTTATTTGAGAACATTTTTTATCGGGAATTAGTAGGAAGGATTACCGGAATGGGTATTTTTAGTAGTTTTTCACCTCTAAATCTAATGGAAAGTGATGGCAATTATTTCTGTTTTAATTGCGATGTAATGCTGATTTAAATTCTCATAAAATAAAATCCTCCGTTTATGTAAGTCATTTTTTAGAGTTTTGTTAATCGTTCTTGAATGTTTCGCAGTAAATAACCAACAAGCTATTTTTTTAATTTGGTAATGTTAATTTCATAGTATATTTGAAGTAAGTCACACTTAAAATTTGAAATAAATAATTCATATTACATGGCTTTAAAGTTACTTTGTAATTAGCATTTCATAAAGTTTTGTGACATTAAAAAAGAAGGATTTAAACACAAATTCAATTTACTATTTTGTATATTAACACAATTCGTAAAATATTTGTATTTCAACAAGTAAGAAACTATGATAATTTTTATTTTAATGTTACTTGGTTGACAATTTTCCCATTTTTTAGTTACAAATTTATTTTTTATTATTTAGGAAGTTAAACCAAAATAAAGCTTTTCTTTCACAGTTTTTACCATTTTTTTTAATTTTTCCACTTTTTAATTACAGCTATTTTTTGCTAAATTGTCCTTATTGTATGGTTTTAATTAGTTATTCTACTTGTTTTAAGTATAACAAATGGTTGTGTCATGTTTTTTTCTCTGAGTATTCCAGAATTAAATCCTTAATTGTCTTTTAATGAATACTTTTAATCTTTAAAAACAGAGGAAATACTTCTAACATTAATAAAAAGTAAATATTTTTTGATGTTTTGAAAGGCAACTTTTTCCCTTGAGTAAGGCAAATTCTTCAGACTTTGATACGGGGCAATTTATTACAAATCAGGGGGTCAGGAATACAATAATAAAAATTTATAAAAGTATTTTTTATACTGTTTGTATCCATTTTTTTACTATAGAAATTATTTTATTATTATTTTCAAACTTTAAAGGGTGTTCGATGTTTTGAGTACATGGCTCTACTTACTCACTGTTATAAAACTAATAAATGTAGTACGTAAACTTTTCATTCAGTCATAACTTCAAAACGCACTACTTCGCATATATAATTGACAAGCAATATTGAATAATAAAGTAAATTATAGTGGTAGCGTAAACTTGGAAAATCTATGTTTAGCATTCATGATGCTATCGAATAATGTATCACCAATTTGCGTATGCAATGACGAAATTGCCAAGTATGATTAACTTAATGTAATAAAAAAATTCAATAAAATCACGCACACAAATAATTTATCATGTTTATTTATAAATTAAATGTTACGCAGCAAAATTAAATTAAAACCACAAATAATTATTTTGTTGGGGCTATTCCTTAGCAAAAGCTTATCCAACAAAACGTAGAACTATTTATTGACGGATGTGAGATCGTCTGAAAATATTTATTTATTTCTAGCACGAACAATTAAAATATATTTTATATCGTTTGGCGAAAACGGTTGCCATGGAGACTATGTGTTTATTTTTCGAAGAATTGACATTCCATGAAAGAATTTTGTGTGAGAAGCTGCTTTTTTATTTACTTTAAAAATATTTTATGCTTGGTGAACCTGTGGTTCAAGTGTTAAAATTAGTAAAATTAGTTTATAAAGCGACGTTGTATAAGTAGGCAATAATAAAAGTTATATTTGTTAAGTGAGGACTGAAATTCTATTGAGAACTCTTCACATCTGGCGTCCGCGACAGGACCTGGTAAGCTGAATCAAAATGTTTCAAGCAGTTAAAGGCTTTAAAAAAGAAGATTTATTGTACTTGTGCCAAGAGATTATCGGGTCCTTACCATCTAAAACTACGATTTTTGCACTGAAAGAAGAAATTTTGAACAGTGATGAATACAAAGCTGATCTGAATTTTATTAGTTCTGTGTTCGAAACAACTGTTGCTGAAAGACAGCAAAAAGAAGAGAAAAAACGCCAAGACGAGGAGGAGAAAAAGCGTCAAGACGAAGAAGATAGAAGGCTTCAAGACGAAGAACGTCAAAGGCAAGATGTAGAACGTCAGAGGCAACATGAATTAGAATTGGCCAGAATAAATGCCCGAAGAGCGTTGGATGCTCCCGAGGAAACTGCAGAGTTAACAGGTAACGTCAAAAAGAAATTCAATTTGCCTAAATTAGAATTAAGACAATTTTCTGGAGATTTAAAGGACTGGCTGCCGTTTTGGAGTCAATTCGAGCATGTACATAATGATGTAGATATTGCACCAGAGAATAAGTTTCAATACTTGATACAGTGTACTGTTAGTAAGTCGCGAGCTCGGGAGGTGGTTGAAAGTTTTCCGCCAACCGGTGCCAACTACGAAAAAGCCATCGAATCTTTAAAATCTCGTTATGGTCGAAATGATTTACTAATTGAATTTTATGTTCGCGAACTGTTAAATCTGGTCATCCAAAATGCTGCGCGAAGTTCTCCCATAAATCTATGCGCACTATACGATAATTTGGAGTCTCAGATTCGTGCACTAGAGACTCTTGGCGTAACAACGGATAAAAGCGCTGCTCTTCTTCACCCATTAGTAGAGTCATGTTTGCCTGAAGATATACTTAGAGCATGGCAAAGACAAAGAGGCCCAGATTTCAACCACAATGGTGATCCACAAGAAAGACTTAATGGTTTGCTGAAATTCCTAAAATCTGAAGTGGAATCCGAAGAAAGGATTTGTTTAGCGATGCAAGGTTTTGGCTTGAACCAGAAGAAAGAAAACAATTGCTTCAAAGGTAAAAAATTTGATCAGAGGGTAAAAAAGAATAACACGCCAACAGCTTCCGGACTTTTCACGACTTCTCATACTCAGGAAACGAAAAAGATGTGTGTTTTCTGTGATAAAGCTCATTCGAGTGCAGACTGTTTTTCCGCACAAAAGATGAGTTTATCGGAAAAACAAAGAATTCTGAGGGAAAAGAATAGTTGTTTTGCCTGTCTGGCACCAGGTCACCCTGTCCGAAGATGTCGTGCATTTCTGAGGTGTTGTATTTGTGGGAAAAAACATGTACCCTTGATGTGTGAAACAAATGAAGCAAGAAAAATTGAAGAAAAGAAGACAGACGAAAAGGAAGTCGTTGACGAAGTTAACATGGCAAACATAAGTACCGGTCCTAGAGTGTTCTTACAAACTCTGAAATGCAAGCTTATTTCAGATAAAAAGGAAGTTGTCGTGCGAATAGTTCTGGACACCGGCTCTCAAAATTCTTATATTGTGAAAAATCTTGCTGAGGACATGGGCTACTCACCTCTAAAGAAAGAAACTCTAATACACTCTCTCTTTGGCGGATTTAAAACCGAAGAATTTGCTCATACAGGATACAGGATCAGGTTGAGAAATATGACGAAATTCACATGCAATTTTGTAGCATTAGATCAAGCTACAATTTGCAATGATATCTCACCTGTGAATTCGGGTCCATGGATAAAAGAGCTTCAGAATATGGATATATCTTTAAGCGATGTTGGAGAAAAGCCACAACCCGTCCAAGTTCTTATAGGGGCTGACATTTTTGGAAAGATTTTGACCGGCCAACGAAGAGTCTTGTCAAGCGGATTGGTAGCCATTGAGACTTTGCTTGATTGGACTCTCTTAGGAAAAGTTCCTGAAAATGAAGCAACCTCAAACAATGCTATGCTGGTGACATCACTTTTCGTTAAAGAGTTAGACATTTCAGACTATTGGAAACTCGATTCCATTGGGATCCAGGATCCTATTGAAACGCTGTCTAAGAGAGAGCAAGAAGATTTGACTAAAGAACAATTCCTTCAAACTGTTAGGTACAATGAAGATAATCGTTATAAAGTTCACTTGCCTTGGTTGGATAACAGTGTGCCATTAGCTGACAATCTTGAACAGGCTAAGAGAAGATTAGAAACTACGACCAAAAAGCTGTTTCAAGAAAATTTATATGACAGCTATGAGCAAATATTTTCTGATTGGCTTCAAAATGGGATTATCGAAGAAGTACCAGTTGAAGAAATGTCTTTGTCTGCTAATTATCTACCGCATAGACCTGTCATCAAGGCTAGTAAAACTACTCCTATACGACCGGTTTTTGATGCCTCTGCTCGAGTCAAGGGATATCCTTCACTAAATGACTCTTTACATAGTGGCCCAAACTTGATTGAGCTCATACCTGATATTTTATTACGGTTTAGAGAGAAAAATATTGGTGTGATTGCAGATATGAAGAAGGCTTTTCTGCAAATCAGTCTTAGTAGAGAAGACAGAGATTACTTGAGATTTCTATGGTGGACTGATAAATCTTGTGAAAATTATAAGTTTTTCCGCCATACCAGAGTAGTTTTTGGTGTCCGCAGCAGTCCGTTTCTATTAGGAGCTGTATTGAAATATCACATTGAACAAAATGTCGCGGTTGACCCTTTCGTTACTCAGTGTCTTTTGAAGAGCTTTTATGTGGATAATCTTGTAACTAGCGTCCATAATGAAGCAGAGCTAAAGCGATTGATAAATGTTTCTAATGATCTACTGAAGACAGGTGGTTTCACACTAAGAGATTGGGAGTATTCAACTGCAGAAACCGGAGCCTCTAATAAAACGGAATTGTTAGGTCTTCAATGGGATAAAACTGAAGACAGTTTATCGCTGAGCGTCAGCTGGTTGGAAAAAGTAAATGTTGATAACGTCACTAAACGTACTATGTTGTCGGTAGCTCACAAAGTGATCGACCCATTCGGATTCGCTTCTCCATTAATGCTCTGCCCCAAGCTCATGCTTCAAAAAGCCTGGAAATTATCCTTAGGATGGGACGACGAAATAACCGGAACCCTTCAAGAAGAATTTATACTTTGGTTTGAAGATCTTAAAGAATTGGAGAAAGTTATCATTCCCCGCTGGATAAACGTTACTTCGGAAGATCTCGGAAGCTTCTCCATTCATACCTTTTGCGACGCAAGCAAGGACGCTTATGCCGCCGTAGTTTATCTTGTACAAGAAGATTGCAAAAAAGTGCATTTTTTAACCTCGAGATCCCGTATATCCCCTTCAAAAGTCGCAACAATACCTAGATTGGAGCTTCTTGCGGCACTGATTGGAGCAAGGTTAACGAAATCTGTGTTAGATGCCTTTGGCTGGACCGACGTTAAATGTTTCTATTGGAGTGATTCTACAACTGTTCTTACCTGGATCACGAAGCAAGAAAATTGGTCAATTTTCGTGAATAATCGGGTTCAGGAGATTCGTAGGATCACTGTAGCTTCTTCATGGCGTCATATATCTGGAGTTGAAAACCCTGCAGACTTGCCCTCCCGAGGATGTAAAGCAAGTGCTTTAGTGAAAAGTAGATGGTGGGAGGGGCCAAGATGGTTAGGCTCTTATGAAGACAAAGAAGCGCACATTGATTTTGAGCTTGATGAAGAGGAAATACTAAAGGAAAAGAAGAAAAGCTCTGTTCCGGCCTTGGTTTCCATTAAGCAGAATTCGTCTACCGGATGGTTTTATGAGCGTTTCTCGAAATACCAATCGATTGTAAAATTAGTGGGTTGGATTTTGAGATTTGTTACAAACTGTCAACGCAATGTTCAGCACAGGAAGAAAGGATCTCTGGACACCGAAGAATATAGAGAAGCTGAGAAAAAAGTGATAAAGTTGATCCAAGCAGAATCTCTTGTTAACGAACATGACGAAAAGCTCAAAACGCTGAGTGCGTATAAGGATGCTGACGGCATAATACGGCTGAAAACGAAAATTGTTCTGATGGAAGATACAGAGGAATTTAGAGAACCAGCTATTCTCCCATCCAATCACGAAGTTGTCAAGAGGTTAATACTTTCCCATCACATCGAAAATAATCATACCGGAACTCAAATTCTTCTGAATATCTTGAGAGAGCATTTTTGGATATTGAATGGAAGAAAAACAGTGAGATCAGCTCTCTCAGGATGTATTCCGTGCAAAAGATTTTCCTCTAAAGGTTGTGAAGCTGTATCTGCTCCGTTGCACGAAGATCGAGTACGTCAAGCCAATGCGTTCGAGATTTGTGGAACTGATTTAGCGGGCCCTCTATTTCTGAAGGACGGACAGAAGGCTTGGGTGTGTATATTTACGTGCGCCGTGTATAGAGCAGTTCACTTAGAGCTTGTGACATCACTTTCAACCGAAAGCTTTATGTTAGCTCTAAGAAGATTTATAGCCCGGAGAGGCAGGTGTGAAACAATATATTGTGATAATGGAACTAATTTTGTCGGGGCTTCCAACTTGCTTAAAAATTTAGATTGGAACCGCATCTGCAGTGATAATGTTCTTCATCCAATCAAATGGAAGTTTAATCCCCCTTCTTCACCCTGGTGGGGAGGATGGTGGGAGCGGCTCATCAGTGTGTTTAAAGGTCTTTTGCGAAGAATACTAGGAAGAACAAGTCTAACACATGAAGAATTAATAACTGTTCTTTGTGATTGCGAATCTGTAATAAACTCTCGCCCCTTAACCTACATAGACGAATGTGACCCAGAACCCTCTTACACCTGCCATGTTTCTTCAGGATATCAAGCTATCGGGGGTTCCTGACTGTGATACTGCTGATCATAAAAGTCTCAACAAGCGCGTCAAGTACAGAGTAGCTTTGCAGGAAAACCTTCGAAAAAGGTTTCGGTCTGAATATCTTGGATCATTGATACGCAGGTGTGAAAAAAGTAAAACCTCGAAGATAAATGTGGGGGACATTGTGCTTATAAAAAGTGACAACACAAATCGCATCGACTGGCCTCTGGGAAAAGTAACAGAAGTTCTACCTGGAAAAGATGGAGTTTGTCGGCTCTTCAAACTCAAAACGTCGCGTGGAGAGATTCTTCGTCCCATTCAGCGCGTCTTCAGTTTGGAAATTTCTTCGAGCGATTCATCATTTCCACTGGATGAAGAAGCGTTACGTACGAAAATAGTCTCTACCAAGAAAGCTGATCTGAAGTGCTCCAGCAAGGACAAGAAAAGTTGGACTGCAAAAATCCCTAAGAGACTAGATCTTTAGTGTGAAGTTGAGTCGTGGAACTTCCACTACTCAAGGTGGGAGGATGGGAGATCGTCTGAAAATATTTATTTATTTCTAGCACGAACAATTAAAATATATTTTATATCGTTTGGCGAAAACGGTTGCCATGGAGACTATGTGTTTATTTTTCGAAGAATTGACATTCCATGAAAGAATTTTGTGTGAGAAGCTGCTTTTTTATTTACTTTAAAAATATTTTATGCTTGGTGAACCTGTGGTTCAAGTGTTAAAATTAGTAAAATTAGTTTATAAAGCGACGTTGTATAAGTAGGCAATAATAAAAGTTATTTTTGTTAAGTGAGGACTGAAATTCTATTGAGAACTCTTCACAACGGGTCTATCTTCTGCAAGAGCAAACACGAAACAATAGCAAACTACCAAAGGTAAGTTTAAAAAAAATCATATTGATATAAAATTAGGTTTGAAAAAGGAATTTCATTTGCATGTAGTAAATAAAATTTCGTTTTCATGCCTCATTGACTGGCTTACTCGTCGTCATCTAATTCACATCGTCCACAATTCAAAGCTTAAACTCAAGCAAATGTCTTATAATTTGTCCACAACACAAGCCATTTCCGTTTCAATTTTTTTACTTTGGCTGAAATCTTTCAAGCTAATAAGTTTTCATTGAATGGACTCCTGAAAAATGTTTGTGTTTTTCAATTTGGGGCAGTTCTGAATTTTTAAAGAAGAGTAGAACAATTTTCATTAAACAAGTTTTTGGGTACTAAGCTTGAAATAAATTGCCTCCAGGGTCTAAGTTCCCCATGTCTATTGTATTAAAGATAAAAAAAATTAAACTTCTGACCATCAATGATACATTTAAAATAAAGCGTTTTTTGCCTTAAACTATTTTATAACACAGTAATGGATTTTCCAAAATTTATTTCGAAGCTTTTTTTTTTTACTTATATGTGTGATAAGCATTTTGCTCTAAACGAAAAGCTTATAACTTACCTAAATAACATAATTTTTTATTGAATTAATATTGACAAATTGAAAATCATTTGTTTTACAACTAACTCTGCAGATAAAAACATGTTTTTAAACATTTATGAGGTTAAACTCGAAACCAATAACACCAAAAACTTCAACACACTTCAACCATTAAACTATCTTCAACCGACCAAAAAAATCCTCAGCGGGTAATATACTAGCCAATATTTTGCTAAAGGATTATCCACAGCATGGCGTCATCAATAATAAAAAAAGTCAGTAGTAAACGATACGCATAAAAAATATTCATTCCTACATAAAAAAAAAAGTTTCAGCAAAGAAATTGAATTTTCTTGCTGGATGCTACTTTTTAGAGAAATGACGCTCTCAACAACTCAAAACTAAAACTTTTTTTGAGGCCATGTTCCACGCAAACGTTATTACCTTGGCGAGAGAAGAGTGATTTTGTTACTTTCGAACATAAAAGAAAAAAATCGTCTTTTTCTGGTTATCTGTAACGGGATACCGTTACAGTGACGGTTGGGTTTTGACCCCCGACGAATCATTTGAGGAAACATTAGGGGGTAATTTAGTTTCCCTTCGCTGTTGGACCGAGTTCAAGTGAGAACGATGAAATGGTGATACAAGGTTTCCGGAAAAGAATATTGCTCAAACAGGAAAGAAGTTGAGTTTAACTGAGTTTGGTGTTTTCGTTTCCAACAAGCCAAGTTTTGATTTTAATGGATAAACAATCGCTACTTTAGTTAATTTTCTTAAATAAATTGTATGCAAGCTTAATTAAAATTTATATTTTAGATGAGTAAATTTACAGTACTATTGTTTTCAAGATTAAAGTAAACTTTTCATACATTATGTGAAATGAAATTTATCTTTATGAATATTCTCACTTAATAAATAAAACTTAAGCACATTTCTCTCAAAATAGCCATGATGATTGAAACATTTCAGTTGTTTTTCTGAAAATACTAAAATTACTGGGTAAGTAAAAAAGTATATAGCTATTACTAACGGCTATAACTGTTAAAGTGAAAAATATTTATTGATAAGGTTAACACAAAAAGTTGACGTAACTTCAGAATTTCGATTAGTACACTCTTAAAACAAACGAGCCATTTTAACTCAGTCTGAGTTAATTTTCACTCCTCCAGTGTCGAAAATGCACTTTCCCTATAGAAGTGGATACTTTGTTAATTAAACATCCGCCAGGATCACTCCAAACGAGGGATTAACTCAGTCTGAGTTAATATTCACTCCTTTCCAGTTTCGAAAATGCACTTCTCATACAGGAGTGGATTTCACTCTTTTGTTTTAAGAGTGTAAGGTGAAGTAAAACGAATTCTCAAGCATGGGGGATATGAAACTTCAAAACAACATGTTCAATGTGGACTTTTTATTAGTTTAAATGACGAGAACCGTACAGGAATAGCCCATTTTATGAATCGGCAAACTCCCGCATAGATGTTACAATGTGACCAAGATAGTCAAGACCAAGTCACATAGAACATACATGGAGAATATAACACAAATTTTGAAATTCCGTCTACATTTCATATTTTTCTTATATTAAATCATCTACATTAAATAGTTATAGTCATTTGTAATCATTACTTATCGATATACGATCACTTGAGCTATATATCTATTCAACATATTAATCAGAATTATCATGCCCCTCTACGCCAATGCATTCCCCCAAAAATCTTACAAGGCTACAATCCTTGACAAAAACACACTTGACCAACCCCAACAATCCAACAATCTTTCACTCCATCAAGGACACGGGCCTCCATTTCTCTTCCCTTTTCCACAAACACTTTGTTCCATCCTCGTTTTGAATTCTCCCAGTGTCGTGTCCGATTCCCAGTTATCATTTATCCCGACGCTCTCTTTCTCATTGTGCTCGGAATCAATTTATCTAGGAAAAATCTTTTTCTTTTATTTTTCCCATTCTAGTTTTCCATGGAAATGCCAAAAATGAAGCGGGAGGGAAGACGCGCACACACATTTCTTCTTTGTAAAAGGATTAGGGAAATAGTGGGATGATTTATTAAGTTTCCATTCAATATAAGGAATCTGCTTATGATTTGTTACTGGACCTCGCTTTACAAGGAAAAATGAAGTTTGTTATTGCCGTGATGACCTAATAGATGTTTCCTTTTTTTACCATGCCTGGTACCAAGCAACAAATGTGAATTGTAAAACATTATGATGGTAGACTTCGAATGGATTGAAGTTTTCTACATATTTAGGATGATAAGTAGAAAGAAGGATTTAAACAGCGTTCTTTGAGTATAGTGATAGTCAAACCTCAAGCAAATTATATATTTACTCCTCCATTAAGTGTCATGATCTATTTATGACAAGTCCTTGTATTTTTTTTATCGAAATACCAAACTTAATATATCATTAAAATTCCCAATAGGCAGTTCTGCCTTTTTAAAGAACAGTACAGCAACATTCATGAAACAAGTTTTGGGGTTTTATGCGAGAAATAAAGTTACCACCAGGGTCAAACTTCCCCAATTTGATTGTAGCTTAAGAAAAGCAGTAACCTTCTGTTTACCAAGAATACATTTTAGGATACACACAAGGATGCATGCTCTACTTCAAATGGATTGAAGTTTTCAACATATTTAGGATGATTAGTAGAAAGTAGGATTCAAACAGCGTTCTCCGAGTATAGTCAAACCTCAAGCAAATGATATATTTATTTAACCATTAAGTGTCATGATCTATTTATGACAGGTAAATAAAACATTGAAATTCAAAATAGTTCAAATATTTAAATGCAAACTATTCAATGTTTTTTTTTTCGATGTGCAGTTATGCCACTTTCAAAATAATCATTTCAAAGAAGGCAACGAAGAAAAAAAGTACGAATTCGCCTTTTTCAAAATAAATTTATTTTATTTACTTATTATTTTTTGAAAAATGATGTGTTTGGTTATTAATGGACGTGCGCTCTACTCTTATGTTCTCCTCCACACGTTTGATTGTGTCGCGGGGTGTGTCAGGGGGATAAGCGGACAGAATAGTTTTTTTTCCCGTAAGCTTTTATTGACATTTTTCGGTATTTCATCTTCTTCGCAAGAAATGTTTTTAGCTTTATTGTGAATGTAAAAAGAAATTCAAAGTTGAATAAATTTTATGCGTACCATTTTGTAATATAAAACTGAAGATAAATTCAATACATGTGATAATTATTTTCATTAATATAATTAAAATGATTAATCAAGAAACAATTCATGTTGATATTGTCTTCTAAACTCTCCTTGTGGAAGTTTTTTGTAAACTTTTATGGTCACGATCCAACTTTTCAACACTTCAACTGTTATTAAGAGTTGATTAAACATTAATTATGTTAATTAATGAAGAGAAAACAATTTATAATATGGATGCAAATAATAAAGGTGTCAAGTGTTCATGAATCTTACTTTTTTATGTATGCGTACGTAATTTATAAAAATAATCATTAATTTAGTTTTTTAATCTTTAAATTTAAGTCATTCTTCCTACCTTTCATATAAATTTATAATTTTTTTTAGCTTCTACAGTCCCCTTTTACGAAATCATTACACTTGCTTATGTATGTTTGATGTAATTGAATTTGCACACCTTTTTATTCATTCTAGTTTAGAAGAATATTTTGTTTCAATTTAAAAATGGAAAATCTACCAATTAATATGCTTTAACTTAGTATTAAAAACTCTTATTGTAAACACTGAGACAGTAATTTTTTTAGCCGGAAAAATAAATAAAAAAATTGAGCGCACCATTCATTTCGTAAACAGATACTTTTAAACCTAAATTAAACAATATATAGCGATTAAATTTTTTCCCGTAACTATATTAAACCAAACTTAACAATGAATAGTGATTAAATTAATAGACTTCCAATAAGCATTTTTTGTTTGCTTATTTTCATCCTTCTATGTACACGAGTTAAGAAGCAATTTTTTTAATAGAATCAAGAATATTCTAAATAACATACTGTAACTGTTATAAAAAACGCTAATTGTACATCCCGAGCCATTACATTTTAAATTCGAAAAGGAAACAAAAGAATATTGAGCGGAACTTCCATTATGGAAACATATAGTTTTAAACCTAAATTAAACAATGTAGAATGATTAAATTATTTTCCTTCACTAAATTAAACCAAAATTAATAATAAATACTACTTGCATTATCAGGCTGTGTTAGGACAATTAAAAAAATCTTTTTATAACTTCTTTTCAGAACTGAGAAACACGTCTCAATTTTAAATGCAAGATAAGCAGTAAATGCCTCCAAACTACGACACTAAAACACGTCAAATTCAAAATTCACAGCCTTCACCGCGTTACAGCCCATCAAGATTCCTCAACCCAGAAACATGAAATATTACTCCAAGGAAAGGATCGAGCCTAGTCAATACTTCACTTCCATCCCTACCCGGGTATCGAATATCAATGCAATTTATTACGGGCAGAACCCGTCATTGTTTTCCTCTCTGCCCGGGCAGAATGGGTGTCACCGCCCGCATGAAGGTAGCAGCGGTCTTGTCAATAAATTTTGCAACTTTTTCCCGACTAACTTTTGGAATTTGACATGAGGTGGCTGGTTCTAAATCATATTGATGCATTCACTGAAAAGAGACACGTCTCTGATGTTAGCGGAATGAGAAATGTGCCATTTTTACGTTCAGAGTGTAATATTGTGTCGGGGGTGTTATTCAAGAGGTGTTTATGTGAATATGATTGCATTCCAAGTTGAAATTGTACTAAATCCCCATAAAATTTTTTAAAAATGTAGAATAGTATTGCATAAAATGTTTAGTATCTATAATAGTAAAAGAAAGAGTCTGTCTGTGTGGATCGCAAAAGACCTACTTATACTGCTCTAAAAAATCGAAACTTTTAATATAGATTCCTTTCAATACCTACGTGTGCACCTAATGCTTAGTTTCTTCATATTTGATTGCGATTTTTAATTCATATAATTAGTTTCAAAAAACGTCTTCCACGTGGGAGTGCGGGACCATAACGGCTTGAAAATACATGGACCGGGCCGACACGGGGGCTTGACGTCATCCTCCATTAGTCAGAGACATAACATAGAGTGGACTGCCCATTCATTGTAAAGCAGCTTAGGGATGGAAAACCAAAACCGGTTTTCAAAAAACCGGTGGTCCCGGTTTTGACTGAAAACCGGTTTTTTTTGTATGAGGCCCTTTGGAATCGAAAACCGGTTTT